>JAGDQP010012998.1:17813-33740 GCA_022664845.1 Lepisma saccharinum | reverse complement strand
AAAATATGAAAAAAAAAACAAAAAAAAAAACACTAATTGATGGAATAATTTAAATATAATTTCTTCCTTCTACAATTAACATGGATGATTGGATGAAAAAATTGATTTACAAGTAAGAATGAACTATCTTAATAACTATACTATTAAAATTAAAAGGACTTAAATCACAGCTTTTAATACAAATTCCATCTTTAATACCACATTCTTTTTAATAGTACGTTATTTTTTACAGATTCATGTAAATATGAAATACAAGAAATATTTATTACTAAAGGAGTTAGAAAAATAAAGAGTATCAAACGTTTGAGTACAAGAAGTTAAAGAAGAAAAAGGAATTTTGGTGAAACTTTGTGATAGTTCAAAAGAAAAACGAAGAGAACGTAAGTTTCCTTAACTTATGGATACAAATAGTAAAAATAGACAAATTAAGGAAATATTTATGATACCAACGAGAGCAACAGGATAAATAGAGTACAATCAAATCAACCTCAAAAAGGAAGGGGGGGGGGGGGGAGTTCAATATATATAATAATTTTGTACACAAAGGAATGAATCTCTGTAGTACAAGAGAAGGGGTAGAGAGAAATGGAAAACTGAAATAATTCGAGAGTGCAAATATAATACTTCAGGAACCTTGTATTGAACTGTCAATATGTATAATCCACTCGTTCAAAACATAAGAACTTGTGATAAGAAAGCTGACAGTATCAACGAGACAAGAGGAAACCGTTAACCATGCATGTCCATTTCCAGTTAAATCTAAAATGGGCCAAATTTTCAGTTTTAAGTCATTTTTTAAGCTTGTTGTCGCTGTTGGGCCCATTTCTCTTATTTATTTCTTAATTCTTGCAAATAAGATTAATATTATTTACAGCATGAGCTATTAAGCAAATAAGATTAATATTATTTACAGATGTGCTATTATATGCGCCGCTAAGTATGCATAAGACTGTAACTTAAAAAACAGTCCGCACAGCAGCAAACAGTGTAAAGAACTGAGTTGAAACTGAAAGTTTGATCGCCTTTGGATTAAACCGAAAACGAACAAACAAGGCCGAACGCCTGGCTTTAAATAATAATGAAGTATCCGGTATTCTAAAGTACAATCGTGGAGACTATGGAAATCATTCGATTTCAGATGCGATGAGAACATAAATATGAGAAAAACATGACTTACCTTTGTAACATAACCAAACACATTGGAATAAAATGCAAAGTAATTTTTTGTGATATAGAGATGTCCCTGAAGAAGAATGTCACCGACAAGGGCGCATGAATAATCTGAAATGAAAAAAATAAATACTTCATCATCACTTGACAAGTATAGTAAGTATAACTGTTAGAACAAACATTTCTTCCCACAACATTACGTATCTGCTTGAAATTTTGGTTTTATATTTGTACAAGGATTCTAACTTTGTGCTCAGTCTACAATGACATCGACTGCATGTCATTACTTGGAAAAGCAGAATTTATATTTAAAATAGAACTGAAATACACACGAAATAAGTTCAATAATTATATTATAGCACGTATACTTATTCATAATATGGTACACATTTCTGAAGTTCACGCACATTTCGATCAATATGTTGATCAACACATTCAGTAATATACACATGCAACATTGTTCACTCTAACGTTCTGGTATAATTTAAATAATATTAGAGTACAAATTTTTCTGTTTATAGGTGAAGTGGTAGTGACACTGTAAATACTTTAGTATAAATATTTAGTTTCTTTTTTTCATTTACACATATTTACATGTGCATAAACACAAAGATTACATATTTAATATATATTTGCTAAACCTTTGTGCGGCTGAAGAAGCTTCTAGGTTGTACAGCGAAAAGCTTCGCGTACTACTGAAGTATCGAAATCTCTGCGGGCGGAATTACAAGGTGAGTTTTGTCTTGCATTTATCGGAACATGATTGTCATAAAGCTTCATGTCGTGTTTAAATCATTCCAGTCATATTGGTATTTACACAAATTATATTTACGAGAAAATGTGTAAAATATATAGCTATATTACGTAAACAAACAGATCATAGACATTGAATTTTGATCTGAATTTATTTATGGCCTTTAGGCATCTTTGACCCAGGCCGACCTAGACATTTGTGCCGTAATGATACATTGAAAGCAACAGTAGAGGGTCGTTCCATGACAAATGATCCAAAGTTAGAAAAATTGTTGCATCACTATTTTCGGGAAAAAATTATATTTTATTTCGCACGTGGGTTTCTACATGCCTGAGGATACCAGATCCACTTTTGTAACAAATGTTCTGCACTTAGTTCCCCCGAGGTGGCAAAATTTCCAACATGGCAGGTGATGTTTTTTGATCGCACAGCTATGTACGGAAACCTGAATATCTCAAAAACTAAAAGAACCAGAGAGCTGAACTAAAAACTGTTGTATAGTTAAAGTGTACTTTGAAGATCTGGAAGCACATTTTCTCAAAACGAATGTCTTTCTTCTAAAGATTAGGCTGAAAAATGAGTAACGAATTGTATAAAAATAATTGAATAAGATTAGATTTTAAAAACGCACGTGGGGGGACTGAGGGTTGAAGGAGTTGTGTATAAGGCTGCAGTTTTTTGTAATGTTTAAACCTACTAACTGAGTGTTTGCATACGAAAACATCACGATGTTGAATTATACTTCTCTTCTACGGGGCTTCAAAAACAAGGGCCTTCGCCGAAAAATGACGTATTTCAGGCAGTGTGGAAATTAAAGCACTTTGAGGTGGAGGGGGTGGTGGAGTTTGTGTATATTTTAGTAATCGTAATATACTACGAAATTATTTACAAACTTTAAAAGGTACAAATAACCTAATAGTAATTTATAAATCCATCTAAATTATTAATTTACAACATTCGTCTGAAAAGACTTTCGTACTCATATTTCCTAGTTCCAATTTTTAAAAATGCCATATAAATCAAGAAGAATATTGAAATTTCGAAAAGTTAATATTTGTTAACATCTAATAAATGAATTCATTCAGATTTTGAAGCTGATTCTTTTAGCCGAGATATTTAAATGTTCGTAAATTAAGATGTCATAGCCCAAGCGTTTAAATTTATCTTCAATAAGTGATGATCTTGCTTGCTTACGTCTTTGTTCAGTTGTCTGGTTCAATCTGAAGAAGAGCAAAACTGTAACACCTTAGCTTCTATTTGTGGTTATTGAGATATAGTCGGCGTTGTCGGAAAGTTGTTTTTCCTTTATTTACATTACAGTATTTTTGTTCCTTTTCTATTATGGTAATATTGGAATATTTCGTTTGCAAAGTACACGCTATAAAATGCGGTGAGAGTACCTTTACAGGTCGCCAAATGCACAAACTCATGAATAGCTAAGAATTTCAAAGTCCGTGAACCCAACTGATAAATAGTAATGTATAAAATATAATCTGTTGTTCAAACCTCTCTGAACAAGAGAAGATGCTAACCACCACTCAATGACATAAAATATATTAGATAAATTCAAAAGTTTCAGTTGCAATAAAACTGTCAGTTTATGGCTCCGGCTACCTCCGCGGTGACATATGAAAAAAAAAAGAAGAGGAAAACCATTCCATCAAGTAGAATGTCACCTCGGTGACAACTACTTCCTTGGAAGTTGTAGCAAAATGAGAAAAATAGCCTACTATATACATAATTTTATATACAAAAATAAACTATATATACATGCATACTTACAGGATCTGCTCGTTACAATTTCACTACACTAAAAACAAATACACACACACACACCAAAAAAAGCCTCAAAACACACTACACTAACTATTGATAAGAAGTTTTACATAATCAAGGGATATCAAAACAAACTAAGAAATAAAAACTTGTAAATGTTTTTAGTAGGGCGCCCGTTTAACAATTATCCGCGCGACCCAACGAAATAGAGCCTGCCCGGGACTCGAACCGAAATACTCCGGGACGGCGCAACTAAAAAACGCGAGGTTCGAGCATTTACGTCCGTCTTTATCTAATGTTAACGTGCCACTCGCCACTGTCCATCGGCTACCGCCAGCCAGATTCCTCCCTCGACGTTTTGCGGCAGGAATGTCGGAGTGTCAATCTGTTTTTTGTCTAAACTATAACATGTTCACTTGGTTTCCTATTTCACCCTGCTGGAGGTACAAAGTGAAGGGTGAAAGATGAGGAACACAGGAAACCAACATTCCAAAAACCGAATTCTATGCCATTCTGCCATAAGTTTCTCCGGGGCCCAAGATCTGAGTGATATCAACAATTAACAAGAAGAAATACTTAATAAAAATATAAAGAGCATAACAAACAATCACCAGACCAAGTAAAATATAATTATTGTGTTCCGTGTTCGAAGAAAATGTAAAGATGAAAGAAATGCACTTAAACTGTATGTTTGGAGACTATATCCTACTTATTAAACATATTTCTTTGATACATGTGAGGAATTGTTGGCAGGTCTATTCTGCTGTCTTAATCTATTCAGAAAGTAGTACCTTTCTTAGGTTTGTTGTGCATTATCGACTTTTGTTCACCACATTCACAAATGAAACATGAAATTAAATAAAGCACTGTATAAACTGGTCTCTTAAAATCAGTGATCTTATTTTCAAGCCCGCATGTTCTCATTTTCAATTAAGTGAAAATGTTTATATCTCATTGCTAAGAAAATCGTTTCTCAGTGCACAAATAGAAACATTTTTCTCAGTTTTACAAAATAGTTTTGAACTGTGAGTCAATTCTACGCATTTTCAAAACTTACAACTCCCTTTTTTCAATAAGCTCGCGTTATAAGAATAATCTAAGACGAGAGGGAAACCAGACAAGAGGGAAAAGTTAACCTCGTTTTCCATTTCAAGTTTAACCAAAACGCTTGTTGTCACTGTGTGGCCTATTTTTCATTTATGTCTTAATTTGTGTAAATAACATGAATGTTATTTATAAGATGTGCTATATTTATACACAACCCAGTATGTGCAAATGTCAAGAATTAATACATAAATGAAAAACGGACCACACAGCGACAACAAGAGGGGAAAATCTAAGAACTGAAAGTTTGGTCAAGTTTGGATAAACCGAAGATGGACAAACAAGATTAATTGTTTCCTCTTGCGTATGCCTTCAGATACTAATCAAGAATGCTCCAATATTATTAAGCACAGCTCAATGGTAGCAGTAAACTGATTGAGTTTATGTCTGTGAGTACAGAGAAAGGAAACATTTTATTTATTTATTTATTGGAATGATAGTTTTACGAAGGATGCTACCCTTCAGCTACCCCAATCTTCCACTCAGATCAATAAATAAATAAATAAAATCACATTCTGAGCTTTAAAGTAATAAAATTGATGCACTAGAGAAAACATATTTCTTAGGTAGCCTGAAAACGATCAAATATTTTTTACTTGAATTGATGGACTTTAGGCAGCTTTGCTTCAGGCCAAATCAAAGAAATCGTGTTAATCAATCAGTTAGTCAATTACGTAAGTGACGCTATATAACTACAATTCCAGTTTTTTAAAATCATTATTGTAGATTTACAAGATCAAGTGATTTACAATTAGAGCTGTTTTATGACCAGAGATCCCTCTTATCGCCAGTTTCTGATTTAACAATACTGATTTCTGATTAAGTTTTTTCAGCTACCCCAATCTTTCAGAAACAATTTAAATTTAGAAAACGACTGTGTCAGGTGCCACAATAAGGCAGGCTTCCGAGTCGAAAATCAATAGATGTGGTGGTTTCCCATTGCCTTGCAGTGAATGGAGATGACGTGAACGTTCTAAGGCTGACACGTGAGACCTACAGTTCTAAGTGGAAGATCCCGACCTACTGTTATCAACGTGTCTTCACACGAAAATCGGATCTAAAATCTTTGATAATATGAAAGAATAGAAGATCTTAGGTTCAGATTCTGTCACTGCATATTTTTACAAAGATACCTTCCTTGACTCTGTCTTAAGGGACTGATGCTATAATTGTATCTTTAAATATTTTCATCCACTATTTGTACATAATAAATAACGTAAGTACGGTATAAATATGAACAGAATCTGTGATTCCTTGCAAATACTTTAAAATCAAACCTATAGGCTAAAATCAAACCTATATATTTACGAGTCGTGCCAATCGTATGTATCGCACTAATAGGTTTCAACCATATATCTAAAAATACTGCTACTAAGGTTTCAGAAGTTTCTTTGTTTGGAAGATTTATCCTAAAACACAATTTGTGACCGACGTATGTAATCATATAAATTCAAACTATTAGGACCTTACTAAAAGTATCGGACGGTCTCTATTTACATTACTACATTAGTGATTACATTAATTTTAGAGTTAAATTTTCCGAAGTTACAGGTTATCCAAATTAGCTCCCTTTGTTTCCTCACGCTTTTCGTTTCGCTCTGCAATAATCAAACACCATGATTTAACAGCCATTTCACATTGAATAAACGGATAAACTTACCCACCCATCTAACTTAAAAAAAGAAAAAAAAAAGAAAGAAAAGATGAACGGAATAGGGGGTTAAATCCTCAAGGTCGACACCAAATAGCCTTGAACGCCGAAAATTGTCAACGTTCAATGTATCGAACGAACTTCCTTGCAAACCTGTTTCGTTGAACGTGTTCTTGTGAGTAGTAGCTGGAAAGACCCTATGACCAAGGTCGGGAGAAAACTCATAGCTACAGTACAGTGTACTCATATTGTGAAGCTTGTTACGCAATGCGAAGAGAATAATGAGCAGCATCTAGAACATGTTTTAAGAGACAACTTTCTACTAGCTTCGAAGTAAAATACTAACATACAACAAAGAAATGGGAACAAAAATACAGTATTTCACACGTTCTGTTTCACTCCTCCTCCTTCTATTATTACTACTACTACTACTACTACTACCGCCGCCACCACCACCATTTCTTCTTGTTCTTTGTAATTCGTTTTACTTTGAATAATTCGAAATTTGAAATCGAATTTACCTGCTGAAATCAAAGAGTGCCTTAAGTATTATATGCACGAATTGTAACTTCAAAGCTGCATTAGTTCCTTTCATTGGACTACTACATGTATGTTTACCCTTCTAACGACTAAAGATAAGCAGAACTAAGAATTATTATTATTTGCGTATTTTTGACTAGCCAAATGAAAATCTGAATAAAGACATAAAAGATTAAGCAGATACAGATATCTTAAAATATCAGCTACACTATTTTAAAATGATTCTGAACGTTGGTTTTCGCGAAGATCTCAAGTCCTAAATGTCTCTCCGTTTAGTGAATACTTCAATAGTAGCTGTGGGAAAAGGGGAGCATGGGGACCTGGTTTCCAAAACGTTTGTTATGTCCTCCCAAATTATATGTTTTATTGGTCTAAAAGTTCTGAAAAGAAGTGAAAGAAATCAATACAAATTCCTTTCATATATTTTAAATTTATATCTATAGTTTATTAGTCATAAAAATATCGGTTTTCGATCAGATCCACCTCAAGATAGTGTGTAGCCTCTGAATCCAAATTTTATCGGAGCTCTCTTCCTTCACTAAATTCTATATGAAAATCAAGGTAATGAATGTCATCACTCGTAGTTGTTTATTAGACGAATTTCCAATACAAAACTACTCTCTTGATTTCAAACACACATATTTTATAATTGGCAGGTCCCCTAAATGTCTTCACCTCATGCCACTTGCGCCTTTATGCCAAATATCAAAGAATAAGTGATTCAAATTATCAGCGCACATTATCTTAATTGCTTCTTTGTACTTACCCCATAATAAAATCAGTGAGATGAAAATCCCATAGCAGTCACCCCATCAAAATAACTTAAAATCCAATAATCCCACAAAACCCTAGACACGAAAAGCCCTGTGCTGGTTTAAGTTTGTACACTGCCTGAAAAGTGAATACCAGAAAGACCTGAGCGAAGGAGAGGGCGTAGCTGCCTAAAGGCCAACATAGAATCCTTGGTAATATAGTTGTACAGCCACTCACTATGGTGGTATCTTTATAATATTTCTACCTACATACTGCGAAATCGATTCGAACAAAACGACTTTTTGTGTCCTCTCTAAAGCAAAGTGTGCTCTCACAAGGAAATAATCCGGCTGCGGACCATGTCAGTTAATAGTGAAATATATTCAATTCTACATAGTTACAGATAAGTTAAAAGAAATTAACCTATCTTTAACGTTGTGAATGACAATTACAATTAGTTTCTACAAGGTTTTCAAAACATCTCGAGAGCGTGTTTCGTAAATTATTACAGCTTATGCACACAGGAAAACACAAAATTTTATGTTCCAATAAACAAGTATTCTCTTTATACACAGGAGATTTTTTAAATTCTATCGTAGAGTGATTACGTAGCACTACGTAGTCATGTAAAATGTTGCATTGATATCGTATTGTACAAGAAGATAAAATACTTGCTATAATGTGTTTACAAAGATTTTTTTTTTTTTTTTTTTACTTGCTTTACTAATTCCTGCCACGCACGTAACAGTGTACCAATTAGTTTCTTTGAAATTAAAGAAGAAGTCGGAGTAAAGGGATTTTAAACTTGGAATGGTTGATTCGTAGACACACTTTCTCACATCAGCGATAGGTACGGCGGCACGGCTGTCACGAGTTAAACTTGGAGGGTTTCTTCGCATGGTAAATCTAATTTCAGCTTTTAAATTGGAAGCTACGAAAACGTATGTTTCTGCAGTCGCCATCGATAACCCCAGAAGAGTATAGTATTGAATGCTAGCAATCTAGTTTGTGTATCTGTTTACAAGTACGCCTCGCGTGCATCTTTTCTCTAATTACTTCAAGTATCGTTTACACATATCTAGGTCTAAAAAGAGTCAAGAAAGGGGAAAACAAGAATTATTGTTTTTGTATTAATTATGATGGTGTTTTAATTGATGACACACTTTTAATTGTAGAGTGTCTTAAGGAATTTTTCTTCAAAAATTTAACTTACACGCAGGACACCTAATGAGGCTACCTAATAGGTTAATACTATAAATATTCCAACTATTAGGACTGATGCTATTATAATAGCAATAAAGAAATCAAAGATTCACACATTTATAGGCACAGACCTTGTACCTAATTATTTAGTTAAAGCATGTTCGAACTATTTAGCTCCTATCTTGGTTGATTTATTCAATAACTCCCTTAGACAAGGAATCTACCGTAGTGAGTTGAAGGAAGTCTTTATCATCCCCATACACAAAGTCACTTCTTGAAAATTATAGGCACATTACTATTTTGAACTGTGTTGCCAGACTTTTCGAAACTATTGATTGTGGTCATCTGCAATTTAACCTCAAGCATGTGTTAAACGATAACTAATACGGTTTTATATCTGGTAAAATTGTGTTAACTAACCTTTCCCAAATAACAAATTTCATACAAGGGTATATATCTGCAAGGTTTCAATGTGATGTTGTTTAAACAGATCTGGCAAAGGCCTTTGATAGCGCTGATCACAATATAGTAAGTAAATTAAGTAACGTGGAACTCTCTCTAACATACATGAAAAAATTTAGGAGTTACCTTACGAACAGAACTTTTAGAATCAAACTAGGTAATTTTCTATCTGAGATTGGCACTATTACAAATGGTATAACACAAGGTTCTCCTTTGGGGCCCTTATTATTTAACATTTTCTTAATGACATTGTGACAGAGGTTAAAGACTCTAAAATACTCCTATAAGCTGACAATTTAAAAATCTTTAAAGAAGTGAATAACTTAAATGATAATCGAATATTAAAAAGGTTATTGATAAAATTATTCATTGGTGTTCAAATTACAACGACGATTAATACTCATAAAACTAAATTCATAAGCTTCACGAATAAAACTTAGTATTATGTCAGTTGTTATAGCATAAATAAGCAGTCATTGAAAAGGTTACTGACATCAAAGATCTTGGTGTTCACTTTGATTTGAAGTCAAGTTCTAATAACCATGTTACTAGACTTATATGTGAAGCACGGAAATTAATAGGTTTTCTCTTTGATCAATAGTATGATTTTAATAAGACTGATACGTACTTAACATTGTGCAAAATGTTAGTTAGATCAAAACTAGAATACGCTGCTACTGTTTGGAATGACTTATCACAAACGTCAAGAACTAAAATAGAATCTGTACAAAGATACCTTCTCAGGTTATTATCTTATAAGTTCAAATTATCTTATTTCTCACAAGATTATTATTATTATTATTATTATTTTTAAGAATTGAATCTTTAGAACATAGAAGGAAAACTATTAGCAAAAAGTTTTGGGAGGAACTCTTACAAAATGAAACGCAGTGCTTTTATTTTACCGAACATTTGAATTTTGCTCTACCTTTGTACATAACAAGGCATCATAAATTATTAACTGTTTCTAACAAAGGCTGAAAGGTTTAATCAACAACTATTATGTAAAATTATTGTATTCCTATCAAATATCTGTTTATCTATCTGTTACTTTATTTATCACATGTATCTGTATCTTGTATGACTTAGTGCTATATTGGCACATGCTGTTCGTAGCACTTTAATAAATATTCCATTAAATTATTATTATTAAATATTTATAAATAATGAATTAGAACTATTTAAATCAGGAAAAGTATACATTTGAGTCAAATCACTTACTAATTATTTTAAATCGTAACGGAATTTGTATAAATTTAGGCATTTTCATGTGATTTGAAAAAATATATATATTGTCATATTAATAGTGTTGCAAACATAGTTAAATTTAACATGATAACGATAAGTACGTGGTCATGGCGTAAGGTCACAGTAAATTACTCAAGTCAATCAATCTTTTAATTTTTGAAGTGTGTCAAGACATCGATAGTCATGATAGTAAATCATAATCGACATTTTGTAGACTACTACTGACTAAATGTCCGAAACATACTTGTAGATACCCACAGTAATGGTTAATTATTTACAAAATACTAAATACTGATCATATACATTATATATAAAATACTTATGTTTCTATTTAAAATCAACATGTATGTTTGCAAAACAATACAAAGCTCATAAAATAGTATAGTATTGAGATTTTCTACATAAATTGAATTTTAGTATAATTAAAGTAAGGATTTAAATTTCTCTATTAGTTTTATAATATTTGCTGCTCAGTTTTAACTTTTGAGACGAGACCAAAAAAGCCACACTTGCACTTAATTCAAGATTTTAACACAACATTCGTCTTGTGCGGCTGAGGGAAAGTGTAATTTTTGCCATTAGCAGTGTAATAGAGTAAGTTTAGCAAACAAAGTTATATATTTTTTTATTTAAACAACAAAACATCTTAGAAATGTGAAACAGCATGAGGCGATTGTAAGCCAAAAGCCATGTAGGTCCCTCATCGATGTAACAATATTTTGCCATTTGTTTCTGTGTAGGATTATCTCCTTACAGATTATCTTGGTTATCTATTTTGATGTCATTTCTAACATAATTTGTTCATCTGCACTTTGGTCTTTCTTTCCGGTTCTCCAACCACACTACTTTCACTGTTCAATTGCCAAACAATTTGTTCGTATCCTACTACATTTTTTATTTTTTAAATATTACCTACACCGTATTTCCTATACACAGTAGAGCTTGTAGTTCAAGTGTGTGTCTTCTGCGTCATTTTTCCGCTTGCTCGTCTTTTGATAATCCATATATTTTCCTAAGGACTTCGTTTTGGATGGACTTTCACATATTTTCTTCTTCTTGGTCCAGGTCCGTTTTTCACATCCGTATATTTGGTTGGATTATAGGTTTGTAGATTCTGAATTTCATGTTAGCCGAATTTATTAGGTTCGGCAAGGACTATGTTAGCATTATGAATTCTTGTAGCTACAATACGTCAGTTTGCTATTTTTTGTATTGATATTTGTCCTTAGGTATTTGAATATGCCCACTTGTATGTCCCTTTGTTGTCAATGTGTATATTCAGATTTACTATATTGTTGAGTATTTCTCTGTCAGAAAATATTTCGTATAGTTTCCATTTGTTCGTAGTACAATATTTTGTGCTAGATTTTACTATGATTTTGCAATGGGTTTTACAACCTTCTGTTTTTCAAGTATGTATAATATACCGATTGCATGTGCCAATATTTGTTGCTTTCCATTCTTGTATACACCCTTCTGTTAGATTTATTTCGCTGATAACCTGATTATTGCTATGTTCAACAAGAAGTGGTGACAGTATATCTGAATCTCCTTGTTTTAATCTGTTAGCTTGGAGTTTCAATTATTTGCACTACCCTCTCCATACTGCTAATTTTGTCCCTTCAAAATGCGAAATGCGTTTTTTGAAGGGAATTTAACATTCTATTTTTTGTTGTTGTTGTTGTTGTTTTTTTTTTTCTTTGAATATTCTAAAGTTATCCTCTGTTGACACTATCGCATTTTGGGAGTCTACCTCGTTACACCAGTGTATAATTGACGAGTTAATATTGTATATGGTCACTTCCTAAGATTGAAGACCAAGATGTTATGAGCAAGTTCTTTTTACCAAATCACTTTATGTACTTCTATTATTATTATTATGATTATTATTACCTGAATATTTAGTGCATCTGTTGGTCGAATTATATAATTGTTTCATTAGTCAAGGCATCTACCGCAGACAGTGCTAAAAGGCCTATATTACTTCTATATACAAAATTGGAAATAGATCCTCCATCACGAACTACAGACCTATTAGTATTTTAAATGCCATAGTCAGGATATTTGAGTCGATTGTCTGTGAATATCAACACTTCAACCTAAAACACATATTGGATGAAAGACAGTATGGTTTTATTCCTGATAGATCAGTAACTACCAGCTTATATGTATTAACCAATTATATACAAGAGTGTTTATAAACATTTGACAGTGTTAACCACGGCATTTTGTTAACCAAATTATCATGGTTGGTGTGTCATCAACATTTGTCTCATGGTTTAAGAGTTATTTATTGGTCTGGGAGAAGGTTCAGTGGAAAACTGGGAAATTGTGTATCTGATGAAGATACCAAAAATAATGGGATTCCACAAGATTCTCCCCTAGGGTCCCTCTTGTTGAATATATGAATGATTTGTGTAATAATATTAACAATTCCAGCCTTCTCTTATATGCTGATGATTTAAAGATTTTAAGGGAAGTTAGAAACTTTGAATACAATAGATTATTGCAAAGAGATACTGATACAATTTGCAAATTAGTATAGCAAAAACTAAATGTATACAGACATTTAGTTCCACTAACAATATACAGTATTATGTAAGTTCATACAAGGTGCATAATGCAGAAATACACAAGGTTGAAAGTATTAAGGACTTAAGCATTACTTTCGACTCCAAATTAAATTTTAATTCCCATACTGATATGCTTATTGCGGAATGTCGCAGAACTAATTGGGTATATTTTAAACTAATGATGTGATTTTAAGGAGACAAATACTTTCTTAACTTTAGACAAAGTGTTGGTAAGATCCAAATTAGAATATGCTTCCAATGTTTGGAATGACTTATTTCAAACTTCCAATAATAGTCTCGAAGGTGTACAAAGGTACTTTCTTAGATTATTATGTGCCAAAATCAATTTACCGTTTTATTCTTTTAATTATCACTTTTAGTGTGACTTTTTAAAGCTTTGAACAAAAGTTTTATCGAATGAAATACATTGTACTTACTTCATTGATAACCTGAGCTTTATGGTACTAGTGTATCAAATGAGATATCACCACTACCTGACTGTTTCTGTCAGGGGCGACAATTTGCTCAACTGTTTGATTTGTAATTATGAGTCTTATTAATATTCTTTTACATTTATAGAGCTTTTATTTTCTGTACTCCTTTTGTGTAATTATTTCCATGTATCAAGTTTTATCTGTATAATTTTGCCTTATGACTGGTGCTATCTTGGCTTTGTAGCTGTTCGTAGCACTTTAATAAAGCACATTACATTATTATTATTATTAGAAATAAAATGTTCTTGTCTTTGGAAAACAATGGTGAGGACCTTTGCATAAACAAAGAAGGAATTTCTGTCTAGTAAATTACTGTTTAGAAGTCGAAATGCATAACGAAGAACAATCTGCATAAAATGTCACAGTCGCATTCATTCTTTTCTTCTGGAATCACGCAATTGATATTTACCCTTCCGTTACTGCTAACCTATCGATTCCTGAGTTGTTTCATTAACAGAGTATTGATTTGTTAAATACATTGTAGTACTTCTAGGTTCTATATAGGCATGTGCCACTAAAAAATTTTATTGGCATTTTCAAAATAAAAGTCAAAAGCAATGCTGATAAGAAAATAATATAACTTGAAATATACTCCAACCTTAAACGAACATTGATCTTTCTCTGAGCCAATCGTACCACGTAAAGGCAATAAATGCAAATAGTAGTTGTGCAATGCGATTGTGCTTAATAGAAGGAAATAACAAGTGGAGAAATAACCTTTATGAAGAAGTCGTCGAGAGAAATACATCACCATCAATCAAAGTTAAGCAATCTTCATTTACATCCTCCATGATGAAACATATTTATACTACTATTTCATGCCATCTGAATGTTTCTTGTAGCTATAAGAGATTCGCGGCTTCTATAAAGAATCTATTGAATTGGAAATATTGTATATAAACCTTCAATTGTCACGAAAATAGCAACATCCTCGATAGACTTATGCTGCACATTTTGTAAAATACTTTCTATATTTATTTCAAGTTATCGAACACAATGCCATTACGTCAGAATTTCAATGACAAATACAAAAAATTATGTGATATGTGTGTGTGTATGCATGGCGAAAACTTAGTGGAAGTTCAAGGATATTTTTATATGGAAGGCTAAAACTAAATATGTGGGTCCACACAACTTTGAAGAATCACAGGAAACGAACTTCTCAACCATGCGATATAATCACGAAATTGTGACGACATAACTTTTATTGGCATGGTGCTAAGGAATAAATTAAAATATTTAAATAGTATAATGGATAAAGAAGTGTAAAAGAGAAATAGATTCTCCACAAACAGGACAATTACTATCAAAGTTAAGATTACTATGGTAATATGTAAACAAAGATAAACGAGCTTAGAGAATCTCCTTGAAAAAAAAACTGTGTTGCCTATACAGCCTTTTATCTTCATTTCTGAAGCTAAACAAAGACCATTAGTGTGACCGCCATACATTAATCCTAATGTCTAATGTTCGTGATAAGCTACTTCTGTATCGCTGTGAACTTCGAGATCATAATAGCATTCTTAATGTTTCCACGTTTTTCTCAAAGACAACAAATTTGAAGAAAATGGGCAAAAGTTTTCAAAAATAGAAAAGGAAGGTGTAATATCTTAGGAAATTCTAAGGAATGACAATGCTATGTATCCTCTACGATATACATTCCTTGCAAACTTCATGATCCCAATCGCATATTATATACAGTGTAACTAGTTTATGGCGACATCGGTTATAGCGACACCTTACCTATAGCGTCATGTTTTCTGTAGTACCAACCTATCCTCACAAAAAATGTGGTTTTCAACCCGCTTAAAGCAACAAATATATATGCGTCAATCTCGCATATAAAGTCATTTTAAACCTCAGTTTAGCGTACGGTTTTCCAAGAACCAAAGCTATTTTCAGATCTTTATTGCTGCTTGAACTTCAGAACTCGAGGTTGGGTGTCCAGAATTCCCTTACCTTCCCTTTCTGTCAATGACATTTGGAAACTGTCACAGCCCACACCATTGTCACCCTCGGCCGGTCAGTAGTTAACTAGTTTAAAGGTTCAACATAGCTACAAAAAGAAAAGCTTTAACTTTGGAAGAAAAAGTTGAAGTTATACGTAAATTAAGAATGGAAGATGAAAAGATGATTTCTGTCGTGAATTTATTTAGATTAATTTTACTGTTCCATGGAATTTAATACAGTACTCTATTT
>JAGDQP010012998.1:4323-17713 GCA_022664845.1 Lepisma saccharinum | reverse complement strand
ATGGAATTTAATACAGTACTCTATATTTTACGTTATATCATCTTTAATCATCTTACATAGCTGAACTTTAATAAAGTACTGTACTTGATGTTGTACTTCGACTTTGCACTGTTAATGCCAAGCTTTCAAGTGAATACAATCTAAAGTAGGCCTAATTAAGTTTGTACTGCGTCATTTTCCATTTTACTCGACTGATAGCATAAAACTCAAGTTACAACTACACTCGGTTATAACGACACATTTTTTCAGGTCCCTTCGATGTCGCTATAACCGAGTTCTACTGTATAGTAAAATTTGATCAAAGAGGAACTTGTATAAAACGGAAACTAGTCAACACGTGAACATTTACTTTTGCCCTGCTCATTTCGTAATTTTCTTTGTAGAATATATTGTTCAAAATCAAAACTTTCCAACGTGGAAACGGAATATAAAATAACCACTAAAGGCTTTTAAAACCTACGTAGAGCGAAATTTCACTCTTCTTAAAATCATAACAACAACAAAATAATTAATTTGAATTTGAATTTATTTATGGTCTTTACACAAAATATTTTATGTATAGCAACTGCATTATGTATCTTTGTCTGTTCTTGTTGGTATGTAGTGAATGACTAATAAAATAAGAGATTTTCTGTAATTTGAGTGTCAGGCTACTGTAAATCATTTGCATTGTGCTATTCTTGTTACCATCGACTCTCTCTCTTGCCCTTTTGCACGTATTCACTCCATCTTAACTAAGATTCAGTGCTAAACTAAGCAGAAAATGTTGGAACTGTCTGGTTCGAGAAACAATAGGCCAAAGGACCATTCCATATCAATTCATCCAGGGTATGTAACCCAATATTCTTGATATAGCTGAAATTTGGTGTGGCCACTGCTAGTCATATAATGGGAAAATCTGAATTATTATTGCAATATGTTAAACAGTTTAGAAATAACAATAACTAACTAACTCTATGGCTTATGGAATTCGCAAGTTCATCGCCGTAGTAACAAACGTTCGCCATTGGATTCTATTCTGTGTAACATCAAGCCAGTTTTCATCACGAAGACCTACTTCTCGAATATCTCTTCTAATATTGTCCTCCCAACGACGTCTCGGTCTTCCCAATTGCCTCTTTCCATCCGGCCTTCCAACCAGGATAGAATAATCTTCGTTTTTCCCCAATCCGAGCTACATGGCCAGTCCACCTTGACGTCGCGATTTCATTACATTAAAACATCTGCTGAATCGTAAAGTTTGTGAAGTTCTTCATTATACAGTCTCCTCCATTATCCAGTCATGTCGTCCCGTTTCGGCCTGTATATCTTTCTCAAAACCTTATTTTCAAATACACGTAATTTATGTTCATCTGCTAGGGTCATACTCCAACTTTAACAGTTCTGTATATTTTCAGTTTTAATTTTCTTGATATTAATCGCGAGGTTAGAAGTTTCTGGACTGAATAGAAACATGCGTTGCCCGATACTAAACGACTTTTTATTTCTTCCATGACCTCATTTTTGTTTGTTACGTATGCTCCCAACTATTTAAATTTGTTTACTTTCTCTATGACCTCATCTCTAATTCTTATATTCTTATTTCCTTCATTTCCTGTGCTGACTTGTTCAAATTACTATGCTCGTTTGTCTGACTTCGATACGTTTTAGATTGATATCTTGCCGAATTCAAAAATTAAAATCAAACAACTAAATACGGTTGGTAGAATAAGGACACGTTTCACTCTCAGGCCAATATTGAGATTTTGTATAGATGCGAACTCCAGTACCATGTTGTGTCTTATGTAAAACTGTGGGGTGTGCCAAGTCTCATTTCTTTAAATTTAACTATAGAAGTGCAGGACGAACTCGACTCCGATCACCTCTCGGTATGCGTGACAGTAAGCAAATCTGTCCACACGATGCAGACCAACCGCTTAAATTACAAAAAGACAAATTGGCATCTTCTTCGTTCAATTATTTCTAACAACATGTCTACAATAGACATTGAAAATGCAATAGGTTTACTTACCACGAATATTCAAAATGCTTCCTACAATCCTTTCCCAAACAAAAACATACTACACATGGCCCCACCATACTGACAGATATAAAGAGACTGATAGCTCTTACTTGTTAGAATTAATTTCAGGAAACAATTTCAGCGCACAAGAAATAATATGTAAAGGAACACATAAACCGACTGCGCAGAATCATCAACATGGAAATCCAACGCTCCCGTAGCAAAATCTGGGAAGACAATGTCAGTAAACTCAAAATATATGATAACTCAAGTTTGGAAAATGACAAACCACTTCAGTAAACCATACATAGCGGCATGGACATAATGGCATAGTTTATTCAAATATGGACAAAGCTAACACCTTCGCCGACACATTAGAAAAAACGTTCCAGCCAAATGCACCACCGTCAGGCCCCAAAATTATAAAATAGTCAGGAATTGTGTGGCCTCTTTCTTATCTGGTGTTCACACAGCCAAAAAACAGCAAGTCAAAAAAAGAAGAACAAAACTTCTATGTAAACTGAAATCTTTTAAAGTCGCAGGTGTAGATGATATCCAAAACATTTGCCTGAAAAATCTTCCATTACAAAACTTCCTAAAGAAAATCATAAACGGCATACAAAATTTACTTATTTTCCGAAGTGCTGGAAAACAGCTAATGTTATCACGTTACCAAAGCCTGGTAAAGATCCAATGTTTCCTCAAAACAATAGATTTATCAGTCTCATAAACACCATGGCAAAACGTACAGAAGAAGTCATATTAAATAGATTAAAAAAGCACTTAAACACTCATAGCATCATAGCTAACGAGCAATTCGGTTTCAAAGAAAAACATTCCAATACCCACCCACTTGTTAGGGTAATGGAATACATACATTACAGATAAATTCAACAAAAACCAAAGCACAGGTGCAGTATTCCTTGATACAGAAAAGGTTTTTGACCGAGTCTGGGCAACAGGCCTTCTCTATAAACGCATACAAGCAAAACTTCCAGCTCTCTACTTCCACCTCCCCAGATCATACTTAAAGAGATATAAAGTTATTCGTGTCAGTAAACTCACAATCAACCACTACCTGAAACACAGACCGGAGTGCCCCAGGGATCACTTCTGGGACCTACACTATTTAATATCTACATTAACAACATCCCCACAGACAGCAACACTAATTTAGCACTGTTCGTAGATGACCACATGCACGCAGCTGGGAACCAGAAGAAATACACAAATATCTACAAAGCCAGTTACAAAAACTAGAACCGTGGTTTGAAAAATGGAAAATTAAAATTAACGTCAACAAAATTGAATCAGTATACTTCTCAAGAAGACGTAAACAACCACAGACAACACTTCAGATATTCAATAAAACCATAGACTGACAGGAGAAAGCAAAATACCTTGGGGTAAAACTTGACAGGAAGCTAATATTCAGGCAACACATCCAATCTCAAATAGATAAACTCAGCATCAGGTAAACTTGCAAATGGTTACTCACCCACGACCACATGAACGACAAAACAAAGGAAACACTATACAAAACAATAATACGTCCAATACTTACATACGCTGCAAGAGCATAGGGACACGCCGCCGCTACACACACAAAGAAACTCCAAATTTTTCAGAACAAAATAGTCAAACTATCAACAAAATGCTCGTGTTACACGAAGCTAGGCCCTCTGCAAGCAAAGTTCGACATTCCATTAATGAAAAACCATATCGAACACCTATTTTACAAAAGCACACATTAAAAAAAATCTTATTAGCTCTCTAGGAAAATATGCAACTAACATAATTGGAAACACAAAAGATCATTAAACATCATTCACCCCAACCCACCAAAACGAAAATAGAAGCCCACGAAACGTAACTACTAGGGTAAACTAGGTTAAACTGTAAATTAGTATTTTAAAAGTCTTCTTGGTAATAAACAAAAGAGCTTATGAGTGTTCTTTATGTATTAAAAATTATCACGTGCCTAGAAATTACGCAAGTTACTAACACCCATAGCCCCTTAGTCTCGTTTCAGCTAGAGCAACAATATTTAGCAGCTTCTCCGAACTTGTGCGCACGCGCTGTATGTGTGTTTGAGTGTGTGATGAGTGATTTGCATGTAACAAAAACATTTGCTATTATGATGCGTTACAGATTAACCAGAAACATTACAAACCTTTTACCTGCGTTTTTCCACCCTTTACACATGTGTGGTTTACCAGGTAAAGAAAACAGTAGTTAGAACCGATTCAGTTTTTCGTTTACAGAATATACAGTACTGCATAATCTGGTTGTTCCCCTCTAATTAGAAAACACTTTTCGCGCTTTCCTGTCTTCTTGTTTCTCCTTATTTCTTCTCTTGTACACACACCGATACGCTGTAAATGTCATCGATAACATAGAAATCGTAGCGTAGTTGGATGCATGCGGAGGTCGCTAGTAGGAGTTGGAGATCGATCACACCTCGGACGGGACTATCCGAGGGCCCTAACTTTCCAAGCTTTCTGTTTATGTTTCTGCGCCAAGTGTGTCTAATTGGGATAACATGCTGTGATATGGGATTGCTTACTTTTTAATGTTAAGATTGTTATATTAAGTACGTTTCTTAAATAACCTTCTATCTTGCATAGGCTATTTTAGTAACTTCGTTTATGGCCAATAACTCGAGAATTTTGTCCGATTCTTTTTAATAAAAATAAACAATAAACAATGTAAGAGCATTTGTAGAATTCAGTAATGACATTTGGAAAACCAGTGGCGTAAAGGAAATATTTCTACGGCGGCTCAACTTCAAAATTGTAAAGATGAAGCTTTTATTATATTTCCTACGGTTTGAGAGCTACTACAGCTAATAAGAGTACGTCTACAATTTCATTTATCCCTAAATCTCGGCGACTAATTGTATAAAACTACAACAAAGAATTCAACAACAAATGTATACATGGAGAATTTAAATATTGAGTTAAGAACAGTACCATCGCACAGAGGATAGCTTTACCCTCTTTTTTTTTCTACCATACACGAAATACATGTAAAAAGGACTAACTTTAAAACGTTGAAAGAAAAGAAAGCTTAATTTTTGTTGTTGTAAACATTACTTAATTCTAAATAAATGTTATACAGAAAACTCATCCCTTTCTGTAGGGAAGCTGATAATATCTACTATTGGCGATTCATTGTACATAAGAAACATGGAGCCAGTTTTAAGCTAATTACAGATCTCCTATTCTCAATACAACTGCACTTCAAAAAATCTATTAAAATATCCGAATTTTGAACGTAAAAGAACTGTTCAGAAAGAAACTGTACATTTACAATTAGAAATGTGAAGGTGATCTATGCATCACTTAATTAATCTACGAAATGGTTCGATTTGAATTTGTTTCGCAGTTTCTAGCTAAATCTGTGCAGAAAAAACATTTTCATATGAAATAGTATTTCACAGTGCCACAATTCTGTTCGTGCGACTAGAGAAGTTCGCAATATTCCACTCATTAACTATTCCAAAAAATAATGTGTGGAATTAGTATAGTAAACTTAACAGTAGAGTTTTCCAATGATAATTTATAGACATTCGTCTACTCGATAAAGTGTAATTTTTATTTGAAGAAAAAACACTAAAAATATTAATCAAGCATTTATGTTCAACAGGAACTTTACTACAGAAACAAATCCAGAAGCCATTTTTGTTTCCTTGTAATTTTCCGTAGTCATACCAGAGGAGTATTACCATAGTATCTGAATTAAGATTAGACCTTTTCCTTCCTTCCTTTTTCTTACAAAGAAAAGAAAGGATAACAGTCAGGGTGAATCCTACGTCACCTATGAATCCCGTACAAATAACGTTTCAACTACAGGAGCTTGGATTAGATTGTTCGATTTTAAAAATTTACATAGATTTACACTGTCGTAAATGCCGTAATAAATTCAAATTAGACATTTTCATTATATAACTAAGACATGAGTGAAAGAATTAGACAGCTGGAACCAATCTCTATCCTCCAAGACGAATTACCTGACGGAAAAATATAGTGACAAAACTGTGCAAGTGAATAAGCTTTCTTCATATGTTTCTCTTATTTATTTATTACTCTTTTCCTAAGAGATATTCAGCTTATCTTCCTACAAGTCCTACTTTCACTGGACGGCATAGCAAATTCATTCAGCTATGCAGAAACTGGTGGACGATATCGTAAATTCTCACAAGTTACAAGTTAGAAAACTCGCTAGGCAACCAGTTAGACACGTTTTTTCATAAATCTATTCGGGAACAGACTTCTGCTAAGTGGAAAATTGATAGAGAATTGACTAAAAGAAGACATGAGAAGTTACTTTACAAAAATCTTAACCCAAATATTCCGTACGGAAACTGCACGTACTTATGTATATTTGTCGTCTTATGCTCCATATATTTCTTCATGCTCACCTTACATATTACTCAAAATATACAAGAATATTATTAGATTTTATAAAGAAGCACCGCACAAAAAAAAAAAAATGAACTGAAACTGAACCCCCTCCCCAAAAAAGTTTAAGCAATATTCAGAGGGTAGTCAAAATATATCCGCCATTACTGATGTGATTCCTGTTAACACATCTTGAATTATACATACATGATTCCCTCAACTTGTAAGCACATAAAAAAAGAAACCGTTTAAATCCCACCAAACGAGGAACGACACAGCCAATTCTAAACAGAAAATATCTTAGATATTAGTTCCTTTTGTAGAAAGACTTCGGCATGGTAACATGTTGAGAAAAGAAGAAAAACAACTTATTTTCAATTAAATTTACTACATTTTAACTACTTCTGATTTTAGTTCTATATCTTCAACATTCCTCACAGTAAAACATACCATAATGACTTTAATGGTAATCTGCTGAGTTATCCTTAGTTCAGTTGAGATATCTGGACTAATAAGTATGCACTGGCGAAGGAATTACGTTCTGGTTACTTCTAATTATTAAGGTAGGACCTTCACTGAAAATGGCTACGATTTCTGATTCCACTTCCAACCTATTTTAAAGTGAACATAATGTTTGCAGTAAGGATACTCGATAGACGAAAGTTCTATGTTATCATTTTCAATTTTTGACCCTTCGTTACTCAAAGATAGCCGAAATTTTAGTTTGTGGATCAATTGAGGTCTTTAGAAGCAGAGTGATCTAAGTGACATTTTCAAATAAAAAAGTTCGAGTTCATTTTTTGTACATAGCAGGAAACTATGTGGCATAAAATATTCATATTTTACTCAAAAGCGCAATAAAGTCCAATATGTCTTCGTGCAAAGTGTGAATATTTTGTCACATATAGTTCGTGTTGTATATAAAAATATGAACTCCCAACTTTTTTATACTCTGAAAATGTCACTTAGATCACTCTGGTTCTAAAGACCTCAATTATAGTTCGGCTAGTAAGTAAAGACAAAATTGACCCAAGTCTCACAGTATCTTATCGGAAAACAGAATAGAGGAATCACTTTGTCAAGAGATTTGGTACATAGAACGTTTGATCAAACTACTTCAAATACTTACTTAGTATATTGTTTACAATTATTAACGTATACAAGAAGTGATAGACTACAGTGGTGGTTTGCAGAAGCGCCATAAACTAAATTACAAAGTACTTTTAAATAAACGAATAATGATAAGAGTAATTCTTCAAGTGAAGGACTCGTTGTTCAAAACGCGAAAACATCTAAAACAAGTTTCCTGAGAATATACTCTTGACGTCATCCTATTATGAAAATTTGGGATAAAACGTAAACGACTTGCTCAGAGGATTTCTACTTATAGTTAACATCATAATATCCTAATGACCTTCTCATCCTCTACCGTTGATGACATTGAAAAGTCAGTTGCGTAATTATTAAAAAAAAAATAAAAAAAGACGGAAGAGAAAAAAGTAAAAGTTTTTTTGTTAAGTAAAAGAAATAATAGTTATATGAGTATCTAAAGAAACATACATGGGAAACACTTTTTTCTCTGGCTGCTATAAAAGCTATTTAAATTACTACGTTCAAAACAAGAAAGCTTTTTTTTTATAACTGCTTGAGCTTGTCAAAGAAATGAAAAATAAACGATTATGTAGAAATTTTGTAAATTATCACTCTTCTTTATCATACAACGCAGAATCACGTCACTTACACACAAACTGCTATAGTTCAGGTAACGATTTCATTTTGTTTAAAATCAAACCATTATATTTGGTTATATCAACCCTCTTGATTTAAATGGTTAGAGAGGGCTTGTTTTATATTAACATTTCCCTTGGCGTGATTTATACTGATAAACTTATTTGGTTGAGGTAACAGTTTACGGTTAATTTTAACATTTTCGGTCTTTCTCCGTATTCGTTTTTCTTCCTTAATAATATACATGCATTGCGGTTACTCGTAGATAGATAATTCTGATTGATAATTTTAAAACTTCTTCATAATATTACACTGAAGTAGAACTGAATATTTAATGATGAGATTACTAGGATGATGAAAAGCGAAAGACAAAGATGTAAATTCTTTTTCATCTGGAATAAAAAGAATTAGGATTATTCAAGGAATATATAGTTCATGATCCAGATATTTTAATTTCTGATGAATCTGAAGTAGGTTTGGATACTGCTAGATGAAAAAAAAATTAAATATATTAAGAAATTAACTTTACAAGGAAAACAATTATTTGTCATAGTTACTAGTATCGCTTTTAAAGGTTTGGGTTATATTGGTTGATCAGCGCTTACATTCAGCTGAATTCGTTTTCCAGCAGGACAAATGTTTCCGTTGTCCTTTTGTTTATGTATTAATTTATTCCGTTTATGAATTTATTTTCTTTTTTTTTTATCTTCGCTGTAACAAAAAGCATACGAAAAGCATATTTGGTTCCTCAACTACAAAGTTAAACAACAGAGAAAGCTTTGTGCTTCTTTGTTATGCAATCAAGATCTGAATATAAGAAAAGAGTGTGCTTTAACTTTTAACATTCTTTTGCTATCACCTTGAATTTCATTTATTCTATTATCTATCTACTACGACTACTACTACAATCAATACTACCTTATTATATTATTATTATTTGTAGTAGTAGTAGTTGTTGTTGTTGTTGTGTACACTTTAGATCGTATGCAACATTTTAATCTTGGACAACTTCCTCTTACTTCCCCTGCGAACTTTTCTGGAGACGTTCATGATTTCATGAATGGAAATTAACGCAAAAGATAAACAATCACCAATATTTACAATTCTGATAATTTTGTGAATGTGGTATAACTTTAGAGATCTAAATTGTATTAACTACTGATTTCCTTTGTTTTCCGAAAGAAAGAGGTCATTTGAGACAATACTTCCCCTACAGCTACACCTTCTATAATCACTTCAAATTCTTAATGAGGTAGGAAAAGACAGATTTCGTTTCTTGTAGTTCATGGGGTATGTGAACTGTCTGAGACAATGACAATTTTATGACAGGATTTTTAATTAATAGTATCTAAGCAGTGGCGACCTTTTAAGATTGTGTGATAGACTAACGTTTCACTGAGTGGCCAGGTCACGATTATTCGTGTAGACGCCTTCGACTCCTTCATCGGAACTCCTCAATCGACAGTTGTGAGTTCACGTCACATCATTTCACGTCAGTTAGTCCCAGAAGAACATGAGATTGAGAACATGAACCTTTCGTGATGATTGCATTTCCTCTCAGATGAAATATAAATTATTTACAAATGGAAGAATACCCGAGCCCACAATAGTACAAGTTCTGACGTCAGAACCAATTTTACCCATTAATACAATGCAAGTAGCTAAGAAGTTGTTACCACTGTCAAATTATTAAAGAATTGCCAATTAGGAGAAATTATTACTAATTTTTAACAAAAGCTCATTTAAAAAAAAAATAAAAAAAAAATATTACTATTATATATGGAAAACAAACTACTTCAAAACATCAGAAAGCAAACTTCAAGAATGATGAGTAATCAACTATATCATGAAGAACGGAAGTTCTTCGAATAACGCTGACAAATGAGTCTGTTACCGGCACTCCAATGTATACAGCTACTTTCGGATCTAGCGAACTATAAGCCCGATTTTCATGCTTGAATTTGCATGTGAAAACTCTATGTCATACAAAGACACAGAAAAAAAAAATGGTCGGTAGGACCTTCCTGGAACCCCGTAGGGCGGTGCGAAAAAAAAATCAAATTTTCACATTTCTGATGATAACACTGACCCCAGATATATAGGCGGCCGAAACTTGCGGAAGCTTAATCTACGCTTCAATACCTTTCAAACGGTGAATCAGTCGTTAAAATCGGTGAAGGGGTTCGAAGGTTCGAAGCCGAATCATAGAATTTTCACAAATGGTAAAAAATTGTGTCTGTCATTCTGTTTGTCTTTTTGTTTTAGACCCAAATGGATGGTACCGGTGGGGTTTGGGGGTCTATTGTGGGCCCCAACAATTTGGGGTAAATCGAAGCTTATTTTTTTTATAGGAGTTACCGTTTTCGAGATACGGAGCGTACCATGGTCTAAAATCGATCTTTTTGTATGAAGACTATGCACTCTGTTTTAACAGACAGCCTTACAAAATAAGTGATATCAGTATAAAAACCTATTCGGAGTAAAGGGAAGAGTGACGCAATAATTCTACTCACAAAAGAAGTGATATCCATTTTGGAAGTGATTTCCTTTGTGTCACTATGGCGAAAGTGTTTCCTTTGTAGAGATTTACTATACTTTCTTCCCCCATAGTGACACAAAAAATCACTCGCAAATTGGATATCACTTCTTTTGTGAGTAGAGTTCTTGCGTCACTCTTCCCTTTACCCCGAAAGGGTTTTTATACTGATTTATAAATCCAACAGTTTACACGAAGGTGAATCTTGACAATATTTTTTAAAAGTATTCATTATGCACAACAATAAATTGTCACGAATCAATCGGTTCCTTTTTCTAAAAATAGATCTATGAACGGGAAGCTTGGTCTATAAATATCAATGATTACAATACAATGTCTTCTATTTTCTCCAGGATAATTCATTTATTATTATACCCAAAACTGATGGAAGCAAAGTAAGTGATTAAAGGTCTGTTTCACTTGTGTCGTTCCAAAGATGATCGAGAGAATTATTTGTAAATACGTATATTTATAATCGGATTGGACATCCAATATCCATAACTCAATATGGGTTTATGTAATGAGGATCAATTATAACAAATTTGGTCCAGTGTTTAATATAGTAGGTGTAATAGTACAGAACAGATGTAAAGTGAATGTAGACTCTAATTAATATGGATTTTACGGACACACGTTCACTATTAGATATAAAGGAGCAGTTTCGCTCTTATATAATGCAGCTTCTGGTGATTCCTAAGACTCAAATTCAGGTCCTCTAATATTTTTTTGTAAATGATCTCTTATTTTATTTATGATGCGCTCTTATATGCTGATGATGTGAAAGTAATCAATTAAGTTAACAACTTTATTGATCATATCCTTTTACAGGAAAATCTGAATAAAGCTGTCTACGCAAAAACAAGTGACACTAAATTTAGACAAAACAGTTGGCTTATCATTTACAAGGAAAACAAATTTGTTTTAATTTTCATATAAAATAAACTATCATGTAACAAATGAAAACGTAAGTTAAAGATCTAGGATTACATACAAATAGTTAATTATTGTTTGGCAAACATGTTGGAATTGCAATAGACCTATCGAAAGCGTGTGGATATCTGGGAATCATCAAATGAATCTCTTGTAATTTTAATAACATTTTGAATTGTAGGATATTTTACTTACTTCGATCAACTAGAATATGCTAGAGTATAATAAGGAAAACAAAGGAGAAAAGAATACACAACAGGTATTGAGGCAGCCCAAAATATTTTTGTCACGGATTAAATGGAAACTCATACATGTTTTAAGGGCAAACGTTGGAAGAGCTTAAAAAAGATGTGAAACTTCTCAAGTTAATTACATTTGACGTTAAAGTGTCTCACACAAGTTTAAACAAGTAAAGCTCCTCTTTCCAGCTGAATGCTTCTGAAAGCTCCTAGATATAGTGTTAGAAATTCAGTTTCTACTTTGACTACTAAACGAACGCTAACCAATTCAGCAGTGTACCAAATTTGTCAACCGATTCTCAAATAAGGTAGGCGTTTCTCAGGAAAGGTAGGCGGGAAAAGATTGACAACTTGTCCCATACGAATGACTGACTGTATTAAGTCCTACTTCCTTTTCCCGTATTATCACATAATAACTATCATCTTGTTTATTCCACTTACGTTCCGACATTTTAAAAGACAATCTTCAAAATGAGTATAACATTTTTTTCTTAAGAAATTTTTATTTCTTACGTGGTATGTCGGGTTATCTTCATAGTTCCATTTAATTTTGGTCGGCATAATTTCGGCTGATTTGTCATTAATGTCCGGCCAATAGTAATAATAATTTTGTTGTATTTTATGGCCTTTAGGCATCTCGGGCTCAGGTTGGGATAGAGTGGAGGAAAGTATGTTGAAAAACAGTCAGTCAGGGCCTAATATAATTCCAATTAAGTTATAGTTATATAGAGTCTTCTACGCACGCTATCTATGTTCAGTCACCTACACAATGTTAGTAAAAGTAGAAAGTGTACCGAAAATTGTCTAATACCTATAGAGTACCAATTATCGATGAAATAGTTGAATTATGCATATTTACAGGTTCTTAAAAAACATGGGAGAGCTATATAGTGTTTCTTGAAACATTTAATGAAACATTAACTAATGCATGAAATGAATTCGTTTTAAAATGAACACTTTAAATTACTTTTTAAACATTTGGAGTGAACATGCCAAGAAGGAAATTTATATTCAGTTTGAATCGTTATACTCTAAGGAAACTTACGAACATCGTTTGAACATCCTAAGCAAACTTATGAACTTCCTAAAGTTTTTTTTTTTTTTTTGTTTAGGCGACCACTGTATTTAATTAATTCCTATGTGGGGTCCAATCGGAACTACACGCACAGAAAATGAGTTTGTTAAGTATTCGATTAAGTTGGATCCCAAAATTTGTAAACTGTCTTTTAACTTTTTCAACTACTTTAAATAAATTTTATTTGAACAGCATTAAAGTACTCGCATGCATATATCACACATATCGGCCTGAACCATAGATGTCTAATGGCCATGAATAAATTCCATTCAATTCAATTGAAGTTATATTTTCATCCTACAATTCACAAAGAATCTTTTCTCTTAACACCAGATATATACAGAAAAAACGTAATAGAAAGCTATAAATTATTCAGCAGACGACATTTTCCGAAGTTACTGGCAAATGCGCATCATGAAGAATTTTCAACACAATGTGGCACAGAAAAGCTGCTTTCAATGCAGTTAAAGACATTTG
>JAGDQP010012997.1:0-48921 GCA_022664845.1 Lepisma saccharinum | reverse complement strand
ATGAGAGTTACACTCTTTTCGATGTCCACTTCCAAATCTACATTCAACTTTTTTTTTCGTCGTGAAGATAGGTAGGTCAACCATTTTTCCGAACTGTTAAAAACCGTAAAAAAAATGTGTTGATCTACCTAGCCAACCTTCACAGAAAAATATAAGTCGATTGTAGATTTGAACATGGTTGGAGACGAGTCATCTAATTCTCATGATGATGTTCCATCATATAACATTTGGGGAAATATAAACCTTTCATTGTTGGCAGCCTTTCCAAGAGTTGCGAAAATATATTGCAAGTTAAAACTGAAAACTCTTTTCCTAAATCTGAATCATCTGAAATTTTCTGTCGCTTGCCAATAACGAATATATCCACTGAGAAGTCACTTTCTAAGTCGAAACTGATTTGATATCTACAGTGGGAATAGGAGGGACTGAATAGACGGTTTGCCAATAATTGCCAGCGAATAGGGATATCTCCATTGATTATGAAAAAAGTGGTTGATATGTTTGCTCCTGAAAGGATATTGATTACAACAAAACTGATTCTTTAGTGACACTGATATGTGCAAATGCTACAAATGTTGAGTACTCCTAAAATTCACCTTTGCTACATATCTAGCTGGTCGACGTGGTGTGTCATACAGCGCCAGTTCAGTCTGGTGTGCACTCACATTTTTATTTCCCTTTTACTAACACGAATGTTAGTGTTACGAACTATGATGTACGCTTAGACGCGGCGAATGTACCAATCAGTGTACCTGCAGCCATTTTAGTTTTTTTTTTGTTTCTGCTGTGAATAAATTTTGTGAGCCTGAAAAATAAATACGTTTCCTTTCTAAAATTAAAGAAAACCTATGAAATGCAGGATTTGAAAAAAACATTGTCTTTTCTTGGGGTGGGTCAACCTAAAGGGGGGTGGGTCCTGCTGAGGTAAGGCTTGCATGACCTCTTTCGAAATGATTGGGCGCCACTGCTCTAAAGTAACTTTTGCGTTGCATCCAAAACCATAGCCCACATCTAGTAATATTCCTCCCGACTTTATCTACAGTGACAAATTACCAAGTGTACTGCAAAAACTGTTGTTTTATTCAGACTCAATTCTCCGTAGCATAACACATAAAACAGAACTCAGTTTTCAATAACACATATCAACAGACATTTTATAAAATCGACTAGTAGCTTAGAACACAAAGACTTGGTTACACAAATTAGTACAGACTCCGAACTGACCATAATCCACCTTTATCTGAATCAATAGATCATACCACGACAAACCTAACATCAGAAAAGCTATGACATCAGACTTCATTTTGTCCTTTATCCAAATTATCCTTAAAAGGAATGTGAAGCCAAGATTTCCGACAAGAGATGTCAGCACTATCTCCGTATGTGTCTAATGTATTTTTATCGTTGAACGAATTTTCAATGCTGCTCCTACAAATTCAATCCTAGAGAGTTCAAACATTCAGGGAAGAAAGTTCATAAGTAATTCAAGAGTTTTACCTGTGCCGATTTTTTCATTTTCTTTCTTGTTCATTGTTATAGGCATAACAATAGTAAAACTCTTTAAACAGTTCTGAATTACTTATGAACTTTCCTCCCTGAAAGTTTGAACGCTCTAGGATTTAATTTGTAGGAGCAGCATTGAAATTTTGTGCAACGTTAAAAATACATTAGACATATACAGAGATAGTGCTGCCATCTCTTGTCGGAGATCTTTCTTGGCTTTACATGGCTCTTAACAGAAACTTTTTCCTTTTATTGTAAGTTTAGTGTACAGTAGTGTACAGTGTAAGTTTAGTTTAGTATGCTACAGTAACAGCGGCATGATTCTCAGATCCACTCACACGGTTTGCACAACTGGGAACACCTTCACTCCAGCCGTATTTTTACGGAAGCCAAAGAAATTCAAGTGAAGATAATGATTTCCCCTTCCTTTCCACGTTTTTAAAATATTCAAATAGTGCGTGTGCAAGACTCTTACAGGCATGGTCTTGGTCTTGGTCTTGCATCCCTTGGTCTTGGTCTTGCATCCCTTGGTCTTGGTCTTGCATTGGTATCCCTGGTCTTGGTCTTGGTCTTGCATGCAAGATCAAGACCAAAACTGCAAGACCAAAACTCTTGTGTTCATCACTACTAATAACATTTGGAAAGTACAGAGACATACATAACCAGAAAAGGTTGACAAAATTTGGAATAAAATTCGAAAAGTCTGTCTCATTCATAGCAGAAAATAATGACAATTTTATTAGTGATTGGAATATTAATAGAAAAATGAATAACCTTAAGATAGTCAGTAAACTTACTTTTAAAAATCAGTATCTTAAAGATATGATGTGAAGTAACCTATACAGTTTATAGTGGTATTATGTAAGTCATCCTTTGTTTCCATATCACATAAAAGTTTTAGTTTAAAATTTTATTCCGTTTTTACTGTCATAATGGCGTACCAGAAAATAAAAATATGAAAAATGACAGTGGAAAAGAAATACAAGGCCAGAGTTAATTATATAGTTCGCCATGAGTTAAATATAATAGGTCTATAAAAGACAAGGCGTATCTTGGCAGTAATTTAATTGGGCTTCAGTGTGAATGAGAACACAATATGACAGATGTTCAGAAACTATTAATTGGCTTTCTAGTGCTTACAGTCAGCACGCAGAGTAGCGAATTCCGGAACCTTAACACGAAATGGTGGTTCAATCCTTACCCAACTTGGGATCCACTTCCGGTTCAAGAGGATGTAGGTGAACATCTTCTTTTGACGCCACTGATTGAGGCAGGGAATCTAGAAGAAGCTCGTAATTTATCAGTGGTTGGTGATCTTGGCATCGAAGGAATTCCCAGTTATTCCGGGTACTTTACCGTCAACCCTGACTATAACAGTAGCTTGTTTTTCTGGTATTTTCCTGCACAGGTGAGTTACACACAAAAAGAAGAGCTCTTTAGTGAGGATTCACATGATTTTAGTACGAAGTGAATTTTAAAATATTAGACATTTTGATGTCATAACATCTCATATTTTCACATAAGCATAGATTTAAAATAATACCTGTACAAATTGAAGTTAGGTATTTGAAATTGAAACTCTATTCGTAATTCAATAAACAGTACCTAGTAAATACAAACTGCGAATATTTTATACAGGGTGTTTCAAAATTAATGATCAGATATTGAAGGATGAATTTCTTTGACCGATACAAAAAAATTGTTTTTTTTTTTAAAAAAAACTGTGTAATTTCGGAGGTAGAGGGAGTCACGTAAAGTGGAATCACAACAAATGACGTAATGCGTGTGGGCTGAGAAAATTACAATCTAATCTGTGCATAATGAGAGTATTGGTGTACAGTTGATGATGGAGGAAGTGTAGTACAAAGATGATTTGTCCCTCCAATCAGGATTCTTCAATCAAAAACGTGTACTCCAATTCAATCCTTTTGTACAAACTCTGATTTATCTTTTCATTTTAGACAAATTCTGAAGATGCTCCTGTTCTGTTGTGGTTACAAGGAGGTCCTGGTTCTTCGTCCTTGTATGGCTTATTTTTGGAAAACGGCCCTTTCAAAGTCTCTGATGATTTGACTCTAATGCCAAACAACTACTCTTGGCATCTGACACACAATGTGATTTACATAGACAACCCTGTGGGAACAGGTAAGTCAAAGAACAATGAAATCAAACTCAGGAACATAGACACCATCTCTTGCCATTTAACCCGTATTTTCTTTCTGTGAATCGTTCAGAACGATTATGGAAATGTGTGTAGAAAAATTCTCAAAGGTTAAAATAATGCTCACAATACAGCATCGAAAAAATGTTTCCATTTTACTTGAGATATATATATTTTTAAATATTGTGTTTCCACACACGTACAGTGGGCCACTAATATACAAGCATAAGGTCAAATATCCACGTAAATGAATTGTCACATAATGTTCTGAATAACAAAATCACTTGGCAGTTAATTTTCTAATAAAATTAATTAGACCAACTACTAATATTAAGTAACTTTTGTTTAATATTATGTTAATAGACCCATACTTCTTATTTTTTGTTATTTCTAAGTTATAAAAGGAATCAATAGGTCAACATCTCACTCAAAAATGAGTACATACCAAATCAAGCAACCACAATATTTGGTCTTTAAGTATCAAAAGAGCACTCTTTAAGTTACGAGTATTCATACTAGTGGGGCTGATTAGCGCCAAAACTTCTAAGAATGGTGCACTTTTTCATAAAATCACGAAAGGAGTACTGAGCATTAGGGCCGTTTTCTGCCTCTCAACCGATTTTAATGAATTTTGTGCGTAATATATAGATAATATGAGAGTTCCAATAATCCAAATCCTATGTCCATACCACTTCCGGTTATCATGGAAAGCGACTCCAAAAATGACCACTTCCGGATTCTAGTGTTGTTCAAAATAAATTCTGATATCTCCAGAATGGTTTAAGCCATCAAATCCAAATTTCGTATGGTAAGTACTAATATAATGATAATGTTACAAGTGTACACAAAACGACTATATCTTAAACCTTTTTGGAGATAAAAAATAATTTCCTTATGTGAACGTTCAATTTTACTTATAAAAATGCAGCTTTCCCAGGAAACTTCGTGTTGTTTAACCAGCCCCCACTAGTTACAAAACAATACTTCGCTCAAATACTCTCCACGTCATGTAGAAGAACGAATTCAAAAATCATTTTGTAACTGATAGGGGTTGCTGGCTAGAAAAAATCATTTTGTACTGTAAAGTCGAGTACCTCACGTGGAAATGTTTGAAATTCAGCTAAATAAACCACATATATCTGAAAGTTCTTATGATATCCAAACCGCATTTTATGTGAAGTGTACCACGGACTTGCAGACTCACTTTCACGTCGTATCACTGCGCTCCGCAGGGCCAGAGGGGGGGGGGGGCCGACCAGATATTAAGTGACTATCGCATGAATTTTGCTCAGAGTATATTCACCAGCTTTAATTTACTCAAGCATCCTTGAAATCCAAGATGGCGGTCAAGTGTTTTTATTAATGACCACACTTGATTTAAGTGTGGTGGGTTAATGAGACAAACGAATTTGAATACTGAGGCATCTATTATTCGTACCATGTACCCCAAGCGCTAACCCCTCAGCAGAAGCAGCAGCGAGTTGACATCTTGAGTTCCCTCCCTGCTCACCCGTCACAGACCTGAGCCATTTCTGGACAGAATGGTCACAGAGGATGAAAAGTGGGTCCTCTACCTTAACATAAGACACAAATGGCAGTGGGTACCTAAAGAGGGGATACCGAAACTGTGACAAAACAGGAACTCCATCCCTGCAAGGTGATGTTGAGTGTTTGGTAGGATTTTCGTGGGATAATCCATTTTGAGCTCTTGCCACTTAACAAGACTGTCAGTGCAGATGTTTACTGTCAGCAGCTTCAACGCCTATGAAGTGCATTGTTGGAGAAACGTAATGCTTTGGTTAATCGCAAAGATGTGTTCATCGACGGCGATAACACGACAAGAAGGACCTGTGTTTCGATCGAGGAGTGTGGGTTCGAGAAACTCCCCCACCCGGTGTTTTTTTTACTAAATCTTACACCAACAGACTACTGTCTTTCTCGCAGCCTGCAAAACTACCTTTCCGTGAAAACACTGCAAAATGAGGATGACGTGCGACGAAAAGCGACGCAATTCTTTGTCTCCAAAACTGATGACTTCTTTCAGCGGGGGATTTAACAACTGGTTGACAGCTGGCAGAGTGTTGTGGAGTCCGATGGAGACTACATTTCCCTAACTAACTGTAGTGTTCCAGGTAGATTAACATTTTTTCTTACGGTGCAAAAATACGACATTATTTATGGGATAAGCTGATAAAATGCTTGCATGAGGTCGCGAGGAAGGAAAAGGATGATGGGAACAAACTGATCCAGAGCAGTGCTCAGAACAGGAAAGTGCTCGAACGCGTATGACCGCATCGACCACAATAATAGTACTACGACGGTGTGTTATGCAATCTTGGACGCAATTTTGGATTTTCGGGACTCCAACATCAATTTCAAAGTGGCTCAATATCTTAAAATGAGCTTAGAGGCATGTCTAGTCATCATGCTAAATTTCATGCTTTTATAAAAAACAAGTGCAGAATTTTTCACCTAATCGGCCCCACTATACTGCATAAAAGCTGACACTAAATAAGTTTGAGAAAAGAAGCCACCAACGTGTAGTAAACCACGTAATATTATGAAAACAACTGTAATTCTTAAATATATTGTAAATTGACAAAGATTCCATGGAAAACCCGAAAGGTTCTTTAATTATCTGATTAATTAATGAGCAGATATTGATACTAATTACAATTATCATAGTAACGATATGTTACTACGTAATTTTAATATTAGTGTTTCAGTCATTATGTGTGAAAAGGTCAACAACGGTCAGACGATGATATTCTCATTAGTCCACACATGTTTGTGTAAACATTGTAGCAGTGCTCAGGACTACTTTTATTGTAAATCACTCCTGCTGTTTCGTATATTATTTTTTTGATACCTTAACCTACATATGAGTAATGGTTAGGACATCATAGCTAATATTAATCCACTACAAACTGCTTCTCTTATCTGAACCTCTGTGCAAAGAGTTTTGTCACATGATTGTATCAGTCAATAAGACAACTTTTCGAAATGACTCCGTTGTATCACGACTGAGAATACTAGAATCGTTGCGTAGTAACATTTGTCAGATTCTGATATAATAAAGTTTGATTACATTTGATGTGAACATTTAAATATCTATTTTTCAGATACTGCATACATTTATTTGTCTGATGATGATGATATGATTTGTGAACAGTTCACTTTCGACCTTTTGTTCTTTCAAGCCCATTGTGATCCAGTTTCTTCTCCTCTGGGTATGGTTTACGCGTGTTACTCTTGGCTTCTGGAATCTTTAGAACTTCTCTTATTGCAGGTTTCAGCTTTACTGATGATGGCGGTTACGTCAGTAATGAGGTGGAAGTTGGAAGGGACTTGTACTATGCCCTCATCCAGTTCTTCACATTGTTTCCAGAACTGCAGGCTAATGAATTCTTTGTTACGGGCGAATCTTACGCAGGTGAATGACGTCTTTTATTCAATTACAATTCATTAGTGTACCAACGGAGAGGAATAGTGAATATTATGCTGATGGGACAGAAATGAGAACAAGCAGAATAATTTCAGTACCTGGGTAGCTGGTGACTAAGAGTGAATGCTGCACTGAGGACAAAAAAAATACCATTGCATCACTGTCCCTTTTACGAGCTACCACCTTGTAACATGACCATTAACAAGCTATTACTTGCTCGGTGTCTTAAGAGCTGGATATTATATTATGTTAGCGTATGTCTATTGTTAACTTAAAGTGATTCTCAAAATATATACAGTAACTACTGTAAATTAACTATGTTTATTACACTGTTACCGAGCAAGGAAATAACTCAAATAATATCAGGTATTCCCCCGGATTGTTCAAAGCTGTAAACATTAGGTTACGTTCGAATTTGTTAGTGTAGCGTATAAGTCATCTTTAATTGGGCTTATCGTGTCTAGTTCTTCAGAATCAGTTCCTAATTAATGTATTGAACAAAGCGACTTCTTGCGCGGGGGAGCATCCAAAGAGTATCCCAGGTTATTCTTGTTTTCATTACTTGAAGTACAAGCTACATCCAAGTCGCTAACCCGTCGTGTATGGGTTAGGGTACCAGTTTGGTTGTAAAGAGAAAAAGTGTCTTATTATTTAAAGATAATGAACAAACATTATTAAGTTTTATACATTTTATTATAAAATTAAATTTGTACAAGTGTCGTAATAGTCAAGTAAACAGTAATACAAATAAATTGAATGAAAGTTTGTGAGAGATTAAAATATCAATATAAGTTTTCGTCATGTTTGCAGAGTATGTTTAATTATTGATGCTTTAATATATGGGCAGACAGGAACGTTTATAGAACTAACTATAAGCTATGTCATACGTGACATCATTGACTCAACCAAGGATATAAAAAGAGGATAGGGAAAAGAATCCGAAAGTACTAAATTTAGGCTCCCATCTTGGTGTGTACAACCAGAATTTAGGAGACTGATATTTATTCGTAACTTCACATACTGATATGCTAATTTGGTTAAGTATAGACTAGTAATCAAACAACACAAAAAGGAGTCAAACTTCGGTTTTCCGATCTTTTATATTCTAGTTTTACACACCAAGATAGCAGACTAAGGGCTGATTTTCATGAAATCTTGCGTTGTTTCTTTTGCTTGCGATTTGGATGAGTAGCGAATTGAAACACGTGTTACACTTACCTCACAGTGAAACACGCAATAAAACACATGTTTCAATTGGCTACCGACCCAAATCGCAAGCAACGCAAGCCTTCATGAAAATCAACCCTGACGTTGTTAAGCTCGTATTAAAGTATTTCAATGTTGGCCTATCATCTAATTTTAATATCCTTGGTAGAGTCAATAATGTCACGTCTGAAACGTTGGGCAGACAGGGCCTTAAATTTTAATTTTAGAAATAATGGTTCGGCGATAATTCAAGCGTATGTGCGAACAAACGTCTATGTTACATTTTGCCTGTATTGAGAAAAACGGCAAAGAAGTGGAAACTTGTCCGGTGATAGGTGTGGCGCTGAATGTTGTCACATAGATTTTGTTCTATCAATCCAACACTGTTTATTAGTGATGGGCAAAACGCCTACTTTTTCTTAGTAGTGATAGCAGTAACTTCTAACTTCAAATATCTATTAAAAATAGCAGTTTAAGGAAAAGCTTTCTAAATGGGAGTTATTTGTTCCAAACATAAAACAGTATAAAAGCTTTATTTTAGACTAACTTAATTTTCTGTAGCTTGTTATCTGAATAGTAGAGTGATAGACTGCCCTTAGGACTTGGTAGGGTAGTTCATATTAAAACTGTCGGGAAATTATTGTATGTAATTATTATCGGAGCTTTTAGAGATTCAGTTACATATTCTCTTCGCGAATAACTAGTACAAATGGGATTAAAAGTTAATAGTTAGTTGAAATTCCTTCGGCTATAAATGAGAACTATTTGATAGTACAAACAAGCAGACTAATCAAAATACATATTACGTAATAATTGCTTCCGATTAAATTTATTTACGAGCTTTTGGCATCTTTGGCTCAGATCGGGATGAGTTAGGTAGAAGATAAGGAAAGTCAGCCAGAGCCTTACTTACGTAACATCAGTGTTCGATTGCTACAATTTCCAGAGAGGGGGAAGAATTAGTGAGATATGCATTATACGGTATTTTGGGATCCTCCATATCCCAGGCTACAGGTAATCTGTAAACAGAGCAAAGGAAGATTTTTGAAGAGAGGGGGAAATCCCAACCATCCACTGCTACAAATCGAACACTGCGTAACATCGCGGCATATAATGCATGTATATATTTCGCTACAGAAATGATATACTGAGAACACTGCTTTTATGTAGTGACTAACAACTTCTAGGTGACATGCATTCAAAGTTTCCCTTGTATTTATTTTCAGGAAAATACATACCAGCTATTGGCTACGCAATACATGAAAATAACCCAACAGCGGAGTTGAAAATCAACCTTAAAGGTAAAGTAATTCCAACAGTGACTGCCGTATTTTGTGAACTTCATTCAACATAAATGTTCTCATTTTTACAATTTAGACAAATAATAAATGAAGCCAAGAGTCGAAGAAAATCTGAGAGATAATGTAGCAAACATGCATACACTTATGTCACACATAACACTATAGACCAAATAATGCAAGCGTTAGTTCAACGAAAGTTTAACCCAGAGCAGTGGTTCGGGAATCACAACCACTTCAGTGTGATTTTTTTAACGCGGAGGACCTCGTGTTATGGTAAACATAAGCCATGTGCTTCAGTTCATTTTAGCGAGCCAGTGTTAACAGGTGCTACACTCAGCGTTATTACGCGTAATTCAAAATGTTTTACTTGTTGTTTAGAACATGCACATATAAAAAATGAGGATTCCTTTACTAGGATTTGAACCAACAATATTCGTAACGAGCGTACTGAAAATATAAGAATAACACAAATCCTTAGAATCGAGATATTCACAACATTAATCACCTATCTGCAGTTAAAGAAACGTATACTTAACAAGTAGGAGCAGCCTTGAAGTTCTAAAGTTACGTATTCCTTTCAGCTTTATGTAAGCAGATTAAACCGTGAGAATTGTTTTAGAAGCCGTAGTCATTGCTTATGTTTGGGTGAAGAATAAGGCAGAACCGTCCGATTCATATCAAGCTCGTAGCACCTTTTGCGCCGGAAGCGTTTTAGATACAGATGGTGGCGACATTCACGTTCAAGAGCGGTGTGCTATTATCTGCTATTTACACTTGCGGGGAATAACACCCTATAAGTTGAGTGCGGTAATGGTGTCATTGACGTGAAAACCGTGTGTGTGCGACGGTACGAAAGGAGGTTGAACTTCGTGTGAATAGAAACCTAATGAGACTCGGTTACGCACCATCCAGTCGGACAATATGTTTGTGAGAGTGGACCAAGTGATTATCGGGAACTGTCTATTGACAGTGAAAGATATAACTTTCGCAATTGGCATCGCCATAATATCTACATCAGGGAATATTGACAAGTGAGGACCATACACAGTGCTTTCTTTCCATCAATATTCACAATGAATGTGATATAGATTCCATTTGACAATCCTGAAACCATACGACAGGGGCTCAATCAAAGCACACCGACTCGCCATTACCGACAAAATTCAGGATTGCTGCCAGTGCTGAGAAAATTATAGTAGCCATGTTTTAGGACAGCAAAGGCGTTATCCTCACTCACTGCAATAGGCGTGCGCAGCGTGGGAGCCATAGAACCTCACTAGTCACTAGAAAAAAATAATATATATCTAGAGGTAGAGGAGGTTGAGAGCCATAAAAATATCAACGTTAACCATTTTTCCGTATTTTCAGGAATAAAACTTATCAACGATACTTAGTAATGCCAAGTTTACAATAGTTTAGAAGAACAAGGATTGCTTTTAATTTTACACTAGGTTTAGGGCAGTTCCTGTCTATCTTCGCCTACTTACCTACGCACTAATTACATCCTGCACACGCCTATGTTCATTGCGTTCCCAAGAGCACCACAGTGACAGCTGCAACGTATTTTGAAAACGAGTTCTCTTCCGGTTTTGTAAGAAAAATTATCGGTAAGGGCTGCGGCTGAGCACTTAAATCAAGACAGAGAACTCATCCTCATTTTAGCATTTTCAACAGTTTCTTGCCGAAAACATTGCCATTTCCAGATTCCTCTGACCTCACGCATAGCGAATTTTTGGGCTTTTGTTTTCAAAGCTGAAGGACAGTTCCGTTGTCGCACATTTTCAAATTTTTCTGCTCTTGCATCAGTGATTTGCCAGTGGACAAGACAGATCCCTAAAATAGTGTTTACGGCGGCCATGCAATCACGGTATCAGCTTTGTGCAAAATGTGTACGTCTGCATGTGAATAAATTGAGAAATAACAACAGTTTCAACTTTATAGGATATAAGTACTTATTCCACAATAGATTACGGGATCAGAAAACTTGAGTGCACCTCGTATTTAAAGAAGCTGAAATATACATTCTGGTTCGTAATACAAATGTACATCGTTGGATGAATCTTCATAAGCATTTATGTGGTTCCCTTATTGAACTGCGGTAGACGCAGAGACACATTAAATTTTAATCTGAATATTATTTCGTCGGTAACGACAGTCGGAGAAATTTAAATGATGATAGGAGGGAGAATATTTCTTTGTGTAGCAATTACAAGGTTATCAATTGATAAAGCATAGTGAGCTTCGTAAAAAGATGCAGTTGAAGTTCAACGAAGGAAATTAACGGCGCAGAGTTTGTAATGAAGAATTCATAAGATTTTATGTCATTAATCTTGCTCAAAGTTATTTAGTAAATGTTGTGCCTTGTCAGTCACTGGTCCCAACAACTGCTTTGCGTACGGATGCACCAATTTCGTTAATTGTATCCTTGTGGTCAGAAGAAATGCCTGACAGGGAGTACAAGACCCTGCAGTGCTGCCTCGAGTTCTGTAAGAACGTTGTACACTGCTGAAACTGGTCTTATAAAATAAGCTTCTGCTGTTCTTCCAAAAACTCCAAAATATTTCGGTCTTTTAAAAAGGGGAAGTGTGTTTTCACCTGATGACTTCGTTTTCTACCTTTTAAGGACTTGACATGGAGATTGGTCGAAAGATCTTTAGTAGTTCTCACATCAACATGATAATCCAAAGGCATTCTCCTCTTGGAAAATTCACTTGAATGACATGATTTCAGAATATCTTCACGGCGCTTTTCGATGAACGACAAACCATACTTTAGGCGTATACAGTTGCATGGAAGTAACAGCTTCATCTGTGCTTTCTGTCTATGTTTTCCTGTTGGATTCAACTACAGAGGTTTGCATTTTCCACACTGTGTGAAACTATCATATCTATGGTATCATAGTTTATTGTTGCAACACCTTGATGGATTAACCGTTTCTACGGTGCAGTGTCCTGTACTGGAAGCTATTGCAGCTGTTTCATCTCCTGCAGAAAGAGTCGTCATGATCGCCTGCCATGTTGTGTTTGGCCTGATCACCATCAAGATTAAATTCCTGACCCATTTGCCGACTTAATTCTAATATCTTCCTTTTTCTTAAATAAAATACTTTTTCTATAATTACTCCAATAGGGTCCAGTACACAACAATAAACTGAACTGCATAAATCACATCAACAGATAAGAAACATAAATGTACACTTCTAGACTGAGATTATAAATCAACGCTCTCTTCATCAATATTGTTAAAACGTAGTAGATGTGTAACCAAGTTGCTGCATTAATGGAATGAAACACAGTATCAACGAAATTACGGAGTTACTAGGTTTTACCTCAGGATACCAAGCTTATTTCTTAGTTACTAGATTTTATCCACATGATTTGTACATGAATCTCTGCTTTCTTTGCTAAATCCTCATACCAGTTGATGAAGTGAAACAAAGGAATCACAAAACCAGAAAATATAATTTCCCGCCGAAACAAAAGTTACTGGTTTTGGAAAAGTACTCTCGAGTAGAATTACAAAACAATGTTTGAGTTAGTGGTAGTAGTAGAAGAAATGAGGGCTGTATTGCTTGTCGTATTTATAGAAGCAGCACAAAAGTAAAAACAAATGGATTAGTATTGTACTTAACAATATTTTTACCTTTTGTAGGCTTAGCACTTGGTAATGCAATCAGTGATCCAGTCAGCTCTCTTCACTATAGTGAGTATTTCTATCAACTAGGATTAGTGGATAGCAACACCAGAAAGACAATGAAAAACTTAGAAGATGTAGTACGGAAACTTGTTGCTGATAAGCTATGGGAAGCTGCTTCCTATGTAAGTTGAGGAATTTTTTCTATCAATCTCTTTGCTTATGTTTTGTTTATCGCGAATGAGCAACAGTCATAAATATCGCTTGAATATTTATTACAATTGATGCGTACGGAAAAAGAATGTGCACTTTTTAAAAATAAATTAAGTTTGCTCTCGTAACAAGTACTACACAATGACAGCTAACGGCTCAGAAAGTTTCAATCGAAAAGCCCAAATAATCAAACAGTTATAGCGGTTTTAAGAGTATAAAATACATGGAAGTAAATGGGAAAGTTAGACTTTAAAATGCGTGTTATGTGAGGTGGTATTAAGAATATGAAATACATTACAATAAATGCGAGAATTGGACTTTAAAATCTGTTTTACGAGAGGTGGTTTGAAGGATATGAAATTCATGGGAGTAGATGGGGGAGTTGAACTTTAAAATGCCTTTTATGACCAGCAGGTTCAAAGAATATAAAATAGATGGGACTAAATGGAAGAGTTGGAGTTTAAAATGCGTTTTATAAGAAGCGGTTTTAAGGATATGAAGTACATGGGAGTAAATGGGAAATTTGGAGTTGAAAATGCGTTTTACGCGAGTCGGTTTAAGGAATATGAAATACATGGGAGCAGATGGAAGAGTTGGACTTTAAAATTCGCTTTACGTGAGGCGGTTAATACATTAGAGTAAATGAGAGAGTTGGACTATAAAATCCGTTTTACGAGAATAGGGTTTAATAATATGAAATACATTGGAGTAAAGGGGAGATTTGGAGTTTAAAATTCGTTTTATAAGAGTCGGTTTAAGGAATACGAAATACATGGGAGAGTTGGACTTTAAAATGCGTTTTACGTGAGGCGGTTTAAGGAATATGAAATACATGGGAGTAAATGGAAGAGGCGGCTTAAGGAATATGAAATACATGGGAGTAGGTGGGAGAGTTGGACTTTAAAATGCGATTTACGAAGGCCGGTTTAAAGAATATGATATACATGGGAGTAAATGCAAGAGTTGAACTTTAAAATGTGTTTTCCGATATATCACTTTTCAATGCACATTTCCCTTTTTGCTTGTACGCTTCAATTGCTTTATCGAAAAGGAATAGAACCAAAGAATTATGCGGTTTAAGGTTTGGATTAGATTATAACTTCTGTGTACAGATTTAAGCTTTATTATGTCGATAGTTTCACATCAAACGGTCATATATGTGCAATATACGAGAGCTGGGGCATAAGTTTATGGAAACTACTTTTCTTCTCCAAGATAAAAATGTGACAACAATATGATAGTATACCCTAAGAGCATGTCAGCAGTAGTACATAAAGACGTCACTAGGTGGTAGTATTTGTCACGGGTCCCACAGAGGGCGCTTGAAACTTAGTAGTGAGACAATCGTCTAGCGCCGCATGGAAGTTACTCGGCGTGAACTGGGTTCGTATGTGAAAATAGCCGTTCTCCAAGGGTATAAATAGCCGTTCTCCGAGGGTATATTGTTAGAGAATGCCGCAAGAAGCTGGTGGAAGCAGTGTGTAAGAATGTCTTGCCGTACCGAGCTGCCACTAGGTGGGCATCAGTATTTCAGCGAGGATGCGTTTCAACAAGCGTGAAATGTGTTGACTCCAACCTGATCGGGTGGATGGTATTCGAGGCCTCCCACATCACTTTCGCTAATCTGTTGTGGTTGCTCTGGGAGATCATTTTGAAGGTTCCTAGGGCGATATGTGTTCGCCATCTTTGTTTATGTTTTACCAATGTAGTTCTGTAACTAACTAATAAACGAGTGTAGCAAGACACTTCGGTCAATACTTCATCCTTGCACTTCTACCTACCTCTGGTACACACGACCTGCACTGTTCATGAATTTAATAGTACCAAACAGTGCCCTCTTTCATTTACATATTTCAAAATTGCCATATATATATATATATATATATATATATATATATATATATATATATATATATATCGTAGCTAACACATTTTTAAACTTATTTAATTTCTTTCTTCTATTTACAACGTGAGAGGTTTCGGTTGTTTTAATTGTGCTTACTTTACAGTTAAGAAAAGAGATTAAAACATTGGAATTATGTACTTTGTGAAAAAGGAAAACTATGTAATGTAACGTGTCCCTCGAAGCACAAATGTAACTTCAGCAAGCTACTAAAGTTAGACATCACGTTGAAAGGATATCCTTTTACACAAAAAGCAGAGTAAACATTGTAAAACATGATATTGCATACAATTTATCGTCTGTAAATGAACTATGGTTGTAATAGGTCCCTAAATTCACGGTTAGAAGTTTTTGTGTAACGGAAGTCATACTATCAAATTACATCATATCTCACGCACAATGGCCGGCTGGGTGGTCGAGCGGTTTGCGGCGGTAGGCTATCGACTCATCGGTCCCGGGTTCGAGTCCCGGCAGGGGCATGGGTGTGGATTTTAACACTTAACAGCTAAGGGCAAATCGTGACGGGCCGAAGTCCAAAGTTACTAAACTGGCCCATATAAAAAAAAATTAAAAAAAATAAATAAAATAAAGTTTTTTTTCTCACGCACAATGGGGCAAGCTTGCAACATTTTGTGATGAAGTACTAATATGGCAGTTGTGAGTGTAAACTGGAGATCATAAAGCAGTTATACTTGTAATTTCGAAATGTATGAAAATTATTGCATAACTTTTTTAATGCGTAATAATGGTCGTAGGATTTTAAAGGAAAAGTTGACCCCTGTCTTTAAGGGATACCTAGTTTCATAAATTACTTTTAAGATGTTAATAAAAGGTGAACAAGGCATCACCGGCACAGGGCATCACAGTTATATCCGTGTGTGAAGAACAGTTGAAGCTAACTGTGGTCACTGAAACAACGGTGACAAATTGACTACTTTTCTGTTTGACCTCCCATTAAAAAAATAGTGCTGTTACGTGTGATACCGCCGATACTAAACGCCCCCATTCTGACGCTTCTATTTGGTATAAATTTGAACAAGATTTGAGTTAATTATTACAATTAGTAATTAAGTCTTGTGTATTACAGGCAGAGAATACAATCAGATTTCTAATTTATTTAATAATAATAATAAATAATTCTGTTATGAAGATGTGATCTCTAGTATAGTTTCAAACAATATGATGAAATGTGTGTGTCTGTCCGCAGCTACGCTTGAAAAATTCAATGAAACCACATAATGAACTCGTTTCCTGGTTATCATGAGGTAATATACTGCAACATCTCAAACTTACACAATTGCTTTTTTGGTGTGTTTTCAGATGTGTGAGTAGGCCGGTTTAAGTACGACCTTTCGATACACAATTGGTATAGTTTTCAAGCAAATTAATAAAGTTACATAATGTAGATGGTCTTTCCCCCCGAATGAGGAATCACTGTTGTCAGAACAATTATTTTGGACCAGATTCCGAGGTAATGGAATTGTTCAGCTGAATTAAATACGACCGAAGTAATTTTAAGGCTTTAACCGTATTAGAATGTTAAGAAATCTAAAGTTTCCATTGTATAAGACTTATTTCTTTACACATATTCAAACATTACGTAGGAGCGATACTTGTAGGGAAATATTCTTACATCTTTAACCACATAAAATATTAGACTATTTACAGTTTAAATGGTAAACAGATTGAATTATTAAACACATGTTCGATTATTACGTATGAACAATTGATCCAATTTCATCCAAATTTGACATTTTGGTGTAGGGAAATATTCTTGAGACTTTTACCTCCTTAAAAATATTAGAACATTTACCGTTATGATAATAAGACTCAAATAAGTTTCTAAAAATTGTTTTAAATGTAAATGCGATGCATTATTTAGGCATTGCAAGAAATCAATGTACGTTCTGATTATCATTCAGTCATTATATTTGAGATAACTTTGAAGCAGAGATTAATATTTCCACTATTTCATGGAGAATAGTCAAGCTGGACAGTTAAGTTTTGTGCTTCGTCCCTAATTGCATAATATCTTCCAAGTCATACTTTTCATTCATGGGTTTGTTGTACTGTATTCTCTTTAAGCTCAAGGAAAAGTTTTTCATTTATCAAAATACGGGTACAGTAATAGCAAGCATCTCATTTATTAGTTCAATAATCAACATTGTAATAGAATGCATATTCATTGACTGCATTATGTTTTCTTTTTCAGATGAATAATTTACTCTTTTCGGAAGGTACTATGGCATCAGGTTTCACAACCTTCTACTACAATTACCTCAACACAAAACAAGATCCAGCAAGTAAAAAATATGTCTCATATGTTCAGAAACCTGACGTCCGCAGAGCAATTCATGTTGGTAGTCAAGAATTCTCTGGATCACACTCACCTGTTTATCCAAATCTTCAAACAGATTTCATGCAATCCGTGAAATCTTGGGTGGAAGTGTTAGTTGAAAACTACCGTGTCATGTACTACAGTGGGCAATTGGATCTGATTGTTGCGTATCCTTTGTCAGAGGAATTCTACCAAGCTTTGAACTTTAGTGCCGCAGATGAATACAAAAGTTCTGAGCGTTCTATTTGGTACGTGGGGAATGATTTAGCAGGATATGTAAAAACAGCTGGAAACTTTACAGAGGTTCTTGTTCGTAATGCTGGACATATGGTTCCCGCAGACCAACCAGTGTGGGCACTGGACCTCATCAGTAAATTTGTTAGGAATAAACCTTTGGTTAGTAAAGATCATTTGAAAGCTGTGTAGCTAAAAATATTAGTCTTAGCCTGAAGGACAAATTACAGATATACTTGAATAAGAACAGCATTTAGGTAACTGGAAATTTGGCGGATAATTAATTTGGATCACTAATACAAAACAATATGATATATGAAGAGTGGTTAATACAATGTTATCCAAATTGATAACTGGAAAACTTGACTTTGGAAATTGAAACTTTCATTATAAAGTTTTCACCTACTATTAAGCAATTTAGCAAGTTATAATAATGGACTCTTGAAGTCTTGCGTCACTTCTTCATTGACGGCATTGCCCAAACCAATAGCCAGGGTATACGTTGATAATTTCGTAACATTTATATCGTGAAACCAATAACGCCGATATTTTTTTTTACCGTGAAACCACTAACACTAATATTTATATCGTGAAACCATTAAAGCTGATATTTATACCATGGAATTGTCTGATGAAGGCAAGTAGTGAGTTAGTTGCTAGAATTGTTACACGTTTTTAGCTTTTAAATTAAACGTATTGCTTTGCTCAGCTGTTATTTAACTTTATCTTAGGTATATAAAAGCAAAGCTTTGATATGTAAAATATCATAGTTCGTGAAATTTGTATCAAATGTTCTTATCAAGTCGACACAGAAAAAGAGCAAAGAATATTCTACACAATAATTATAGAAGTAGTAGAAATTGATAGCAGAACATGTTTTGAACCCGAAACTATGAGCATAAAAGCAATATAGAAGCAGTTATCAACCTTTTTGTTTCAAGGCACACCTCAAACCCTGAGCAATCGGTGCTGCACAGCCATCTAGTAGAAATTAAAAAAAAATGTGGTCTCTAAAGAGTGAAATCCAGAAGAAAACTCCGCTTATGTGGTTCTACTGGCCACTACATATATGTCCGATTTCTATGCTCAGGAAACCCGTCCACGTGAGGAAAAGTCTCGACTGTTTGCTGGCGTCAGATCAGCAGATAATCAACTATCATCTTCAGATTCGTGGCACACATCGTTAATCTTTCTGTCACAACTGTATTATGTTATGTTTTCAACCCTTGGCTTCATGCAGGCAATGGCGTAACTGAATGAAAATTTGGGGTCGGAAACTCGTTACTTAAACTCTTGCACATCCTTCTACCGATAAAATGTATTGTAGCTTTCTTCTCAGTTCCCTTGTAAACTAACGAAAATTGCTTTAATTAGATATTGCGTCATATTGACGTACTTACTAATCGGTGTTCTTTGTAATGCCAACAAGTGACACAATATAACTTTAAGGTAGCAATATTGGATAAAAACTTGAAACTAACTCCTATGGTAAATGCTAAAATTCTGGCTTTACACCCAGCAAACTGCAAATGCAGGAGGAATACCTAAATATGAGTACATATTGTACATTATTACTATAATGAAGATTTGAATTTTCAAAGAATGTCCTTCTGAATCAAGAAAATACAGAAATTAAGTAAATAGTAGTTTATAGTGCAGATGTAAATAGGATCACTGTAGTCAATAGTGTTCATCACATTTTTCGCCAGGAAACCAATTGCTTGATCTTGTACTACAACTTAAATGTCATTGATAACTTTGTTATTTCCTCAAAAGTAATTTAATGGTTTTACCTACACCTTTGGGGTTTACTTGATTGTATTTATATAATAATTAGAACACAATTTATATATTTAAATTTAAAAGGAAATCAAACTGATATCCCTGAACTATTTTTCGCTAGATTATATGAAACGAAGTATATACCTATCTTGGTACTGCAGTAAGTATAATTAAATGAATCCCAATATACAAAATACATGTCTGGTCAGAATGATATGGTCTGACGCAAAATCCCAATGTATAATAATATTAGAGTCCCCAAATGTGTTAGTAAAAATTAACAACCAATATTGGTACGTTCTGGAAAGCTTAAATTAGGAACTACAAAATTTTGAAGAAAACAAGTTCAAAGTTGTGGGTTTTATTCTTAGGAAACTCTATCAAAGTCGAAACTTGTAAAACATGTAAGCGCATACATTCAATCTTTTAAACTATTCTTTCATAACGAATTAGTACAGTGACATCATATTCCTGCCTTGAACATTGTGACTATGTTTATAATGATCTGCCCGTCAATTCAGTAAACACATTAAAATGAAATGCAAAATAGATACGTTCGGTTCAGTAGCAAATTTAGGCATTTCCCGCCCTTAGGCCCGCAGAAAGTGCCACCTCTCATATTTAATGAACATGTTGATTTACATGCATAACCTATTTATATCGTGAATTGGTAATATATATTATGTCTCTCCCAAATGTCTCAATATTCTACATCTTTCCCCTCTCCTGGCGAAGGTATCGATCACGTTCTAGTAGTCCAGTAAACTTATCATATCGCTCTCAATTTGTAGAACTGCCAAGTCTGTATGGTTACATGCCAATGCTTACAGACTGAAGTTTTCAGGAAATGAGAAAAAGAAAAACGTTTCCCTACTTTTAAGTAGATGAGCAACATGGAATGAGTGCCTCGAAATTTCCGCCGCTACTTAAATTTTGCCGCTCTAGGTTCGGACCTGTACCTAAATACGCTACTGGTTTGGTTTATCTTCAGTGATATCAGATACGAACATGTATTAAACAGGTACATTGCACTGGTATGAATGAAACTAAAGAAAAGAACGTTTCTCATTATTCTCCAGTTGGAACTATTTTGTTAATTTAAGATCTCCTCCATACTTGGTTTCTGTGCTGAAATCTGTGCACCTAAATCACAACGAAAATGCTCATATCAATACCACCTTCACAAAACCAAAACACAGATCTAAAATTTATTCGAAATAATGTACAAGTGTACGAAATACGACGGTGGAACAAATTCTCTTCGGCCTCCCAAACAACCAGTTAATTAAGTACCTTTAGAAATAAGCTATATCTAAAGTCCTTAAAAATAATTTCAAATTCAAATACGCTAGATAGCCACTTTCTTTCACTTACCCATAGCAGTACAAAGCAATATTAATTTCACTAAAAGGTTTCTATTCAGATTGAAAATACGTTGATCTTCCTATATTCTTATTTCAACTGGTGCTAGTGCAGTACATTTGAAAGTTTTGACATTATTCTTGCAATATTCGTTCATGCTTTCTTCAGTTTATGATGTATGTGTGGAGTGGATGTTTTTGTCAATGTGAAATAGGCAAGAGATAGAAGGGAAGAAAACTGGCATATTCAAGTGTTAATGTATTTTTCTGAATAAGTAGTTTATAGTGTGTTTGATGTGTATAAGTGAATATATGTAATTAGAATATTGTAGTTATGCAAATGTTTCTTTATCTATTAAGTTAATGATGTATACAAAATATTGTTAAGTGAAGGAAAAGCTATCAGACTTAACTTTGGTCATGTTTAAAAAAAGTTTAAATAGACAAATACTGCTGCTCAAGAACAATATATTAAATGTTGGATGTAAAATGTATGTAACAAATAAAGTAATTCTATACAATTGGGAAATATATGTATGAATTTATTTGATAAAGTTCCTTGTGACAATAATTACAACAATAAGTGGTTTGAGAGTCCTCTAGGTCTCTGTTTCTTAATGTTTTGAAGGTCTTGAACTGGGAAAACAGTATTGAACATTTCCAGGGATCAGTTGTTCTCATCAGTTAGGACATAGTCTTTAATTTTGTTATGTTATATTATTTCTTTTATTAAATTACCTTCTATAAAATGCTTTTCTATAACACTCAGCGTTACACATCTAATGCAGCTTGCTCGTAGCTGCAATAAAACAAACATGAACTTCCTGTGTCTTTAGTGAGTTGACTCCTTAGCATAGGTATTGCAAATCCAGCCGTCAGTGAACAAGGTTCTAAGGTTTTGGAGAACGTTGTTCATACAATTTGATGAAATATTGGTGTTAGTATCAGTATACAGTGTTGTGAGTATGATACAAAATTATTGAAAATCTTTTTCTAATTTATTTTTTTTCAATTTCTTGTCTTGATTTACGTATGTTATATAATGAATGTAGCTTTATGTGACGTCTCAATACGCTGTCAAATATTTTAGCTTTATTTTATAAAGCCATTTTAGTAACTCTAGACTTCAGACCATCACAATGATGAGAGTGTAATCCTTGTTAAAATCCACGAACATTCCAGGCGGGATTCGATCCTGTGACTTTAAAGACTAGCGCCTTAGACCACATGATTGCCACGGTAGGTCCCAATACGTGGTCTTTAAGCTTTTACTTACGAAGAATGTGATTGCGGATCAATCCTGATGTAAAGTTACAGTTTCTACGTCACAATAAATAATACACAAAAATAAAATTTACAATTAACAAATGCTATTGAAACATATTATCACGAGTAATTGCTAAGTATCATGATTAAATAAAATATAAAATGATAAGATAAAATGAATTTTATGGGCGATAACAGCATTATGGCTTACGCCCGTCCCGATACAGGGATGTCCCTTATCTTTGTCACGCCAGACTTAGCTATTTATTAATTAATGTAATAAAACTATATAAAAGCTGAAGATGTAAAAGGTTTTCAGAAATAGCCACTGGTGTAAATGGCCAGTATAACGATTAATACAAACTAAAGATGTACAGAGCCTTTAGCATAAGTTAAAAAACAGGAAGGTTGTAAATGGGCCTTCACAAGATAAAACAATAATACAGCATAAAACTTAACAGCTAAGAAGCATAATAATGTCCAATATACGGAAATGAGAAAAAACTGCAAAACAAGAAAAATTTCACCGTTTAAGTTTAGAAGTTTCCCTTTCCTTCCCATGAGATTAAAATCCATATCCATCAGAGTGTCCTCCATCATGTCTGAGGTCAAAGATGAACTCGGTTCATCGATAGTACGTGCAGACTCTTCCTGAGCTAATTGAGCAGCCAAAACGTTTTTCAGTCTAAATGCTTGTAGCGAGGGGCGAAGTTCGAGCTAATTTTGAGACTTCATTGGGACTAAAAGTAGTATTAACCCTTGGAGTTCTAGAACTCTGCACAGGTAGATTTTGTTCCTGAATCTGTGTCGCCATATTGCGAGGAGTCATGATTAAATGTAATAATTAGTTAACGAAGACTATTTTTTAACTCTCGGATTCATCGCAGATTGAATTCCGAACAACAAAGGACAATCTTCAAATGTATTTGGTTATTTCTAATTTAGTCGCAGGTCACGAAATTTTTTAATGTCTCTCACGATTACAATAACACAATAATGAAGGGCTTTACAGGAACCAGTTAAAGACGTCTATATTTTCCTTCAAACTACGCCTATTGTTACGGGCTTTCTCGTGTTGAGTAAAACCACGGGCTATGTGAAGACAAACTGAACTTACAGGTTTAAAATGAGGACATTTGTACATTCTTTTACCTTCTGCATAAACTTAGATCGGTATAAAGCCATATTCAGGATTCTTAGACAACGTAATATTTACGGCATGTGAAAATCTCCGTGGCGCTCATTGTGTCAAAATCGTTGTGATAGCTGTTAAATTTCACATTATTAATTATTGCCCAATCCAGAGTGTCAATCCTAATTCTTCCACGAGCGACAAAGAAATAATTAGGAAATCTTTAACCAGGGTTTTCTTTATTCACTTTTAATTTTGCAGAGAAAGATTGACCCTCTTCGACTCAGAATATAAATGAGTGGTCATTTCGCATTTGGATGCAAGATTTGAGAATCACATGTTCGAGCATTACATTGGAATGATTGATCAAATTACTGCCAAACTTCAAATAACGAAATATAGAAGTTCCCTTAAGGCCATAAATGTATTAGAATGTTAAACATTTAATGTCTACATGGTAGTGAGACTCATTGATTAGAGACAGAAGCTAGCGTGGTGTAGGAAGACATTTACTCAGATTTCAGCTAAACTTGACGTACTGGTGTTGGGAAATAGTCTTATGCTTTAACCGTTTTATAATGATATTTTCCATATCAAAACTTTGCTTTTATAAACTCAAGATAAAATAACAGCTGAGCAAAGCAAATACATTTTATTTAAAAACTAAAAACGTGTAACGGTTTCGACAACTAACTAACAACTTGACTTCATCAGACACACTAAATCACATAAACAACACAATTTCTAGTGAGACAACCATCTCCTTCCTGATTGGCCCCCGCCAGCCAATCCAGTACCGACTACAGTAATTTTTAATTAACAAAACTCGCTGATTCCCTCTCCCCCCTGTTCCTACTACATACAAGCATACAATCCCAAAATAAGCCTTCCTATAGAAATTATTTTAAAAGTGATATAAGAAAATTAAGTAAAAAGAAAGAAAGAAAAATAAAAGGATTACTAAACTGAACATAATAAATAAATTAATAGATGACATGCTTGTGTAGGGAAACATTCTTAAGGCTTTAACCAACTACATAAACGTTGAACATCTACGGTTTCCGTGGTAACAAAATTAAAACATTCCAGGATGACGATGAACAATTAAACCGATTCGATTTAGTTTTGATATATTGGTGTAGGAAGGTATTATCAAGACTTTTAAAATGCTAATACATGTGTTTCCATAGTAACCAGACTAAATTATTAAACACATCTTAGAGCATCAGATTGAATCGAGTTGAGCGACAAAATATTTACCGCTTTGATGGCAACATTCTGTAGACAGAGCAAGAGATGACTGCGTTCTAGCATATGATCCATCCATCTATTGTGTAACTAATTCTTTAGACTGTAACTGACAAAAGACTGTTATCTTTTGTCAGTTACAGTCATATAAATATCATTGTCACTAAGAATTGCGAAACTTAGAAGATAACTGTAACAGCCACTTTTAAAACAAGGAGGTAAGATTATTGTTTATTAGAAGAACACTTAAATGGACAGATAATGTTGACCGTGAATCATTGCTGTAGGCGAAAGATAGCACACCAGAAAGTAATTGAGTTGACACAGGTGATACAGGAAGTAAGAAACATGACAATCCTTAAAGAAGTGATTTTCGCTTTCCTACTTCTTGCAATCATCGTAGAAGGTACTGGATATCAAAGAAAGCACCCAACAAGGTTCTTGCACCCTTACCCAATTTGGACTCCACGTCCAGTACAAGAAGATGTGGGTGAGCCTCTTATATTGACACCCCTGATAGATGCAGGGCATCTCGAAGAGGCGCGTAACTTGTCGCTGGTTGGTGACCTTGGGATTGATGGAATTATCAGTTATTCGGGATACTTCACTGTCAACCCTGAATACAACTCCAATCTATTTTTCTGGTATTTCCCCGCTCAGGTAAGTTGGAGTTAGCAAATAAGAATGTTTAAATGTTTCATGTACCGCTTTCATTCCGCGCCAAATATATGCAATAGACTTTAAGAATTTTTGACTCGCAAAGCGGGACAGTTTATCATTAAATAATGACAAACTTAAATAATGAATATTTAGTTTAGTTTGTTGGTGATCTAAGAAACCTATTCTGATAAACCATGGTATTCACTGTTGTGGAGAGCCTGGTCGGACCATGAATCACTCTACTATCGAACCCCTATGCAAATTGGGAATGCTCTTCCATTTGTACTTACATAGTATCTAGTTTTGAAAATCTTGTTTCATTTCTTATATACAGTAAAATTACGGCTGCGTATCGTGGAATTTCGATTGGGGACTTAATCGTTTTGTTTGTGCAACTTTCTGTTGTGTTTCACCATGCTGTATATAAGCAGGCATCGTAACTCATCTATAACTTATGTCATGGCACTAGGTGACAGTGAAGACACTATACGATGTGTATTAAAATTGTAAACTGTCAAACGTTTACAAAATAACTTTCTTGCTATTTTATCGGTAAATGTGAATTATTGAATTGTTAGTGAGATCATGAGGTTGTGAGGACGGGAGCAATGGACTAGCGGCAGCATTTTTACGGCTCTATTCAATGGAGTCCAATGGAAATTGAACCCATGACCATGAGCGTAGAAAGTCAGCACGCTAAACTATCATCCACCCTAAATATGTTAGCAAACGTGTTAATTACTTTATTGAAATATAGTTTACGAACTAAATCGGATACAATCCCAAGTGTTTCTAAGTCTTCTTTGAATCGCCGCTGACGGAAAGAGCACATTATTTCCTCTTAAGAATGTAGTAAACTAATTTTCAGCATCACCCATAGATACTGACTATAAATTGATCAATTATGTTTCTTTAAAATGCTGTTAATGAACGTTTGATCAAAGAATTGTCATGAATAGCTGAAATGGTTCAGACTACCAGTTTATAGTCGACGGTACGGAAGTATGGGTTTAAGTTCGAGGGGTGAAGGAGTTGGAACGACAGGTGGGTAATAGGCAGAGTGGGCGGGTGGGGGATTACGATATTGCGGTGTTCCTTTCACAGTCAGGACGAATCCTTGAACTTCGCAACCTCTTAAAGAAAATACATATTGTGCCAGATTCTATGACGAATAACGAAGACATATACGTACCCATTGCTCTTTGTGCCGGTGGGTGTGGTTACGGGTTTATTTTTCACTGAAAGTACGACTATAGTCCATTATACTTCTATTTCGCTTAACATCGTCCAAATTAGTTTGTTTGGATTGTGATTAACGCTTTAAACAAGATTGTGAGCTGCTTCTGCTCGGACCTACAGTTTTTGTTTAACTGACCCTCGAAACCCTACGATCGCGCGTTTAAATCGAAGATCATGCTAATATTAGATAACTAAGACATAAATCTTGCGTTCCCGAGTCCCCAAGCAGTAGAGGTGAGTTTATCATTTATTTAGCGTAATTTGTAGTGGTTAAAGTGCCACTATTCATCTACCGGAAGACAAATTATGTATTTGCTCAGAAGGTACTTCAGTTAGCTGCATAGTGTTTTCCTGATTTTATTAAACCTACTTATTTGAGCAAACGTGAACAGATTTTCATTTGGTTTCTATTATAGACTAATTCTGAAGATGCTCCAGTATTACTTTGGCTACAAGGAGGCCCAGGAACATCATCTCTATTCGGTTTGTTTTGGGAGAATGGTCCTTACAAGGTTAGGGAAGATTTGACTCTCGTTACGAATCCGTATTCGTGGCATCTCTCACACAATATAGTGTACATAGACAACCCTGTGGGAACAGGTAAGTTAAGAAAAACGAAGTTTGACTTGCTTTAGCTTTGATGATGAGTGTTATTAGATTACGTATGTGTCTTAATCCTAATAATTGCATTTGAATTCTTCGTACTTTTTTCTTGGCAAAAAATAAAGCAATCGAATCGAGAAAAAAGCGTAAAAGAGTCTTGTAGAGTACTACATCGTCATTTTGTTTTCTAATGGACCAAAGAACGTTGAAAGATTTAATAAAGTCATTTTTATGAATGTACCAAAAACAGAATAAGTTTTTTTCTTTATTGATAATTTATTTCTTCGGTTAGTAGGAAACTTATTTGTAGTGTCGACCTGGGATCTCCAACTTAGAGACCTGTCTTGAGAACAAAATTTAATTCCACGTTATAAACTTTAAGGTGCCCCAGGGAATCATACTAAACAGTAAAATAAACATCTTATGCTACATAAAAATTATATCTTTGCTATTCATCTGAAATAAGCCACGCAGCAATCCAATCCACAGACAAAAATAAAATAAGACACTGCATCTTGTTCTTGAGATTGCCTAACCTGCGAGTACACTTTGTTGATGTAGTACAGGATCATTGCTATTGAATTGCAATCAACTTGGAAAACGATTAAGCAAATAAATTATCGTTAATTCGGAATGTGAAGCCCGTTCTTTCCCAATCTGTTCTGTTAGAGGAGATAGCTTAGAAGATACACAAGAAAAAGGGCAAACGCACCTACATACGAATTATTTTATCATATAACATTAACCTTATATTCTTTATTGTAGGTTTCAGTTTTACTGATGATGGTGGTTATGTGACTACTGAAGCTGAAGTTGGTAGAGACTTGTATACTGCCCTTATTCAGTTCTTCACATTGTTTCCAGAACTACAGGATAACGATTTCTTTGTCACCGGACAGTCATACGCAGGTAAATACGCCTTCTGGCAACAGTATACGTGTTTGGACTCCAACTATTCTTTTGCGCTGTTTATTATAGAAGAAAAAGTAAAATTAAATTTAAAATAAGACATGACATTGTGTTTCCTGTGTACCTTCTAGAAATTCCACATCGATATAGTTATCAGTAGAATGTGCACCAATGCTAAACCGTATCATTATATAACAGACTGGTGACGTTAACGTACACCTCCTCAGTAGTTTAATGCAGTGGCGGCTAGTGACACAATTAATTGGAAAAGTACTACCAAAATCCATCAATACGTTCTTACTATCCTTGTTCATTAACATATATCCTGGGATTTCTGAGCCTAGAAAGGATACTGATAATGCCACTATCCGATCTGAGATGATGTTGACAGACTTTCTGTCCCAATTAATACTTATTAATGCCTATTTAGTTAATGCATATCAAAATAATAAGTGAAGTAGAACTTCTCCAACTTCACTTGATGAGCCGCTACTGGTTTAATGGTTAAGTATGATCAGATGTTACGTGTCTTAAGATTGTAAAGTTAAACAATGTTACAACTAAGCTACACAATGTGCAATGTTATTAAAGTTCATGAAGTCATACGCTAGTTTCTGAAATGTCGGAATGTTGCATTTCTTTTAAAAACGACCAAAATTTTCAGTAATGATTTCATCTTCATGCTTACCTCAAACTTCGGCGATAGATGATTGAGGAATACAAATTTACTATTGGTTTTAGTGAACATCATGATGACATTGACACTATTTCATTTCACTGGTTTACATTTACCAAATACTTTCTTGACTGCATATCTAGGAACACCAAAATCTTAACTTTCCCGACACTTTGACCCATTCTTTTTTAATGTTCTATAAATTAAACACTTTATTTTTAACTGCTTCTTCTTATTGTAATAATAATATTTAAAAATAACAAATATGCGAGAGTTTCCTAGCATACAATAACAATAAATATAAGACATAACAATGAGCTGGAAAGGGAAAACGAATTCATTATTCTTGAGTGAAAAAAAATAGATCACATTTCAGCTAGCACTGTTCCCAGAACAAGGAAGAGGAAATCAGCTGTTGTAGTTTAGGCAATATTGGCCTCGGTGGCTCTGTGGTAGAGTGCTCTTTTCTGTTGTTTGGGATCCTTGGTTCGATCCCAGAGCATGCCATGTGCACTTTATGGTGGACAAACACTGTGTGCATGGGTTTACTCGGGATTCTGTTTTCTCCCACTTTCTTCATTCAACCAAAACTTTTAACATCATCCATCTGTTCTGAGCAAAAGTTGCCTAAAGACCTTAAAATTAAATTCAAATACAGATTTAGTCACTGTCTTGTTTATTGAAACTGCATATTTATGTCCATTACGGAAACATAATACTACTGGCCGTCACTCTATTTTACACCATTATAAGGAAGTAAGTTCCGAGAAGATATCCCCTCGACAATTATTTGAAGATACTCTTCTAGGATTCGCCAGGCGTTCATGTGAAAAATCAGGGAATATCTCACTTGTGAATGACGATTGGAAGTGTCAGCAGGGTGTCAAATGTGCGACATAAGCGAGCTTCAATCTACGTATATTTAGAAACTGTAAAGATCAGACCATGGGACGAAAGATACTTTATTCATGCGAACTATTTGAAAAAATCCTTTGAACGCTTTAAGCTGACTCATATTTTATTATGTGCATCTAATTGTAATTGTAATTACAGAAGAAAGCTATGTATTTATTTTAATTTATTATAATAAATAAAACAATTCACATTTAGTGTCATTACAGATATCTTCTTTTGTTTTCAGGAAAATACATACCTGCTATTGGCTATACAATACACCAAAATAACCCAACTGCAGACCTGAAAATCAACCTTAAGGGTAAGTCCTTTCAAACTGGCAACGTTATTGAGACATATCGTATCGTATGTTTAGTTCATGTTTGATGATTTCAGTTTTCTGTCCGCGATTGGGTATCTCTCGTAGGTATGGGAGACTTCACTGTTGATATTTGTTCCTCCTATTTTGCTTGTGAATGTAATATATTTTCTTCAATTGAACATTTTGAGAAATGTAATATACCTCTTACGAATATACCTTCTTTCCTTCTGTGTCGAGTGAATATATTTTTCTATCTCAGCGTCTAAGTTTTTACTCTTACATTACATAGAGTCTACGACAACATACATTTTTTACATTGTTATTTATTCATATTGAAAAGATAAATTATGGTTTCTAAGCACCATTTGAATATATGATTAACTTTAGCACCCGATTGGAATGAGTATAAAGTATAGCAGATTTAGTGTTACTTTTGCTGTTATGTTTTTAATGAAACATGAATAAAAGTAGAGTCTACCGTCTCAGATCACCATTTGCTTTTATTGAACCTAATCGTAAGAATTCTTTTACTGCTTTGCCCTATGTATTGATTTTACAGAAGAACGTTTTAATAGTCCAGAATTAGCACTGCGAATACCTGAACATCAAATAAATATTAACTTGTAGCAGAGGGACTATACATGCTATCTTCATACAGGATAGCTTGTTAAGGAAATGTTCTAGATTTCCCGTAAGACCTATCTACCTCATGTTAAAATATTACTTCATACATCACTCGGGTGGTTTTACACGTAGAGAGATGCGGTTTGTCCCTGGTCATAGATAAACTATTTCTGCGTGCCATTTGCCTATTTGTGTTTAAAAAAAATGCAATTTACCACTTAAACTAGGATCTTCAAAGAGCTAACTGATGACGCTCAAATCTCAATGTTTTCAAAAATGGACAAAGCACGTTCTTGCACTGTGGTCTTCATATGGTGCTGAGAGTAAGAAACTTACGGGCATGATTACAGACAGTACATTCATGTCTTTAACAAGGACAAGAGCAAAAGAAGATTAAAGGAAATACTGGCTACCATGGAAACAATTTGAATCATCTGGAACAGATTGGAAATAAAATAAGAGATATACAGAAACTGAAACAATGGTACCACAGTTTGTGGATACCTGAGTAAGACACAGTTTGAGTATGAGAAAAAAGTAGCAGATAATTCGACCGATCAGAACATAGATAAACATGATCCAGATGATAGGATTTCGTTACTAACTACAGGACAAAAGCAATTAAAATTAATCACCTGGCATGTAAATTTTGAAGTACAATAATTTCAGAAAGTGCACCAAAACTTAACGAAATTTGTGAATACCGATGCGCAAACAAAAAAGATATTAAAATTAAGCTAAAAAGTCTTCCAATAAATGGCAATTCGCAGATAGAACAGCTCAACTTCAGGCAAGTAGAACAGCTGTCCAGAATTTACACCGAATAAATTAGCACCTTATGGATATAGTCTAGACGTGACTGGAGTACGTTGGAGTAGCTCTGGTACGACGCTCGCGGAAAATCGTATGCAGAAACTGGTCTTATGGTACAACAAGCACCTACATTTGAGTGAGACTTTGTGAAGAAGTACTGTAGATGGTAACTTTTGTATATACTCGAGACTATAAACAACACGTTATTTTCCATAACACTTCAAGTCCTCGGGGGAAGATAATGGTAAACCTTAAAATTCCAGATGAGTTTGTAAACGAGTTTGTTAATCACATTTTCTTTCATCTTAAAGCTTTCAAACTCCGGATGTTTTATGTTTCTGAGACGCTAGATGGAACCCGTATCGACGACTTTTATACCGCCTGCTGCTGGTTTTCGGAACTGTTTCGAAACTGTTCGCGGCAGTGTTGTTAAAAAAGTAGTATAAGAGAAGTTGTCCTTCGACTTGACTCGGTCATTTTCAATTTACTACCAGATGTTCGGAAAAGTGTGGGGGGAGGGGGGATTTTAGGGCCACGGGCTGCTTTCTCCTTCCTTACTTCTTTCGTGTTTTGTCTTCAGCGAAAATCCGTGTGTTTCCTGCAAAAGAAATGAAAGAAATCGGATCTTACAAAGAAAGAAAGAAAGAAAAAACGATCACAGCCTACGTGGTCTTCTGACTATGGCGAATTTTGAACTGAATTTGGAGCAAAGAAACAGTCCTGATTCCAGCCATAGAATCAGGTTTTGGCTCAGGCTGGATGAGTGATGATGAGAATGAAGAAAGTGGGAGGAAACAGGAGAACTCCGAAAAATCCCACGCAAATGGTTTTTGCTCACCATAGAGCCAACATGGCATGATCAGTGATCGAACCGACAACCTCTAGCACCACCAAAGTTCTGAGCTCTAGCATTGAGCCAGCGCATCCCCAATAATATTTAGTCCACTCCACGGCTAAAGTAAAAGTCGCAAGAAATGGCCTGAATCAGCGTTACCAGGCGATACGCACGCGCCGTGAATTGCGTATGGAGGATGTGGAGGCAGCGCTCCACATATTCTCGACCTACGGTACGAAGTGAGGTGGTCTGTCTTACCCTCGACAGCCTTTACCGTCCCAAGGTGCCCAGGAGTACCAAGGACACTCTGGTACTCAATTTGATAGGGGACTGAGTGCACCTCAGAGCGCCAGACGTGAGAGCACGATTAAAAAAAGTACCCAGCGTTCTGGTCGGGATTTGAATCCGTGCTGCTGGATTTGTAGTCAGCCGCGCTACCACCTGAGCCACGACAATTCATATAATTGAAGAGTTGAAATGTATAATGGGTTAAGAAACAAAAATGTCAATTCTGAGTTGCTGTTGTTGGTTTTTTTTAACGTGTTCTATATTATACTCCAAATAACATATGAAGTTCTGAATATGCGGTACTACTCTTCTCGGTATTACACCACTATCTCGTAAGGAAACTAAGAACTATTTCGGGGAAAGCTGCCTTGACAGAATGCGAGTCGTTCGGGAGCCAATGGAGAAGTTATTTTCGCCCAAAATGACTGTTAGGCGGTATTGTAACATTGGCGACTATATGTAACGGACGACGATACTTAACCTCGAAGTAATAAAAAATAATGTCATATAAATGAGGGAACAGAGTAATTTTAATGGGCATTTCCTTCAGAAAAACTAGTTTTTCGTATAAAGAAGATTTTGTTGTTAAGTCAATTATATATTTCCGCTCTTATAATATTAAGTAATAGTGTTATTTATAGTATCCGTTGAGAATATTAAAAATGATTTTTTTTGTTTTTGTTTTTGTTTTTTGACGCACTATTTTAGGTTTATGTTCTATGAAAGTTCAAAAAGTCAAATGTTCCGTGTTTTTAATTGCACAAATCAATGCCGTCTTATTTGAATTGTTCGATTAGCAGGATTTGTGCAATGACTCGACTCTGAATACCTGAATGATTGGGGGCTTACGTTGTACATTATTTGCTATTATATGCACAGTGCGATACGTAAATAACTAAAGAATTAATACAAATAAAAAACGGGCCGGACACCGACAACAAGCGTAAAACACTAAGTTTTGTCCATTTTGAATTAAAGTGAAAATGGACGATCTAACGCACCCACCATATCTGGTCGAAAGATACGAAAATATCATTTGCTGTGATAGTGTCTTTTATAGGCACCGGTACCACATCTGGAAGTTCCTAATTTGTAATCGAGTCTTTGTCCACACTTCGAATAAACATAAAAGTTGTGCCATCATTTATGTCAGTTCTCTCGTTAATTGCTATAGAAATTGCAATAAAATTAGCTACTCTTTTATATTTCTCGAAATATCAGTGATGTACGCAGCAACTGTCCCTGAGTGGATGATGTTTGAAATTAATTCCTTTTCTACCTCATGCTCTCTCAGTTGAGTTTGTGGTGCCAAATTGGGAATCTCCGAGACAAAAGGGTCACAAAAGTATATGCGGAGTTTTGCTATAATACTTTGCTTCTCATGGGAGTATGGAAAACGACGTAGCTTATTTCGTTTCTCAGTTTCTTGAAATGCGTCCTGTTCTATATAGGGTCTAAATAGCAGCGCCAAAGCATACCTGTAAGTTCAACGTATTTAATACATTCATATAACGTACTGAAACTAAACATATTAGGTGCTTATGTGTACTAACATATTAGGTACCCATAGAAATGTGTACCTAATATTGCTTATGTGTACTAACATATTAGGTACTAACTTAACCCACCTAGTACAAACTTCATATTTTGACGAGGGCCAAGTGAAATAGCATTGCGGGCCCTGGCCGACAACCTTCCAACATCCTGGGATCCAACATCCTGGCTTGATCCTGGGATGCCATAAATAAAACTAAATTCATTTTCTCTCTCTCACCTCTATGGAACAAGTGGACAACAGCTCCTTCCATACCATCGCGACGAACTTCATACAATACCCCGACCCTTCTCCTCCCCCTTAATGTTAAACCAGAGTGATTGCACGCTTCTTGTATTATTGATGCGTAGGAAACAGTCATATGTTTGTGTCAAGAGGATTGATTGACCAGCCGTAATCAACAAAACCACATAGTAAAGGAAGAATTGTAAAGTTGTTCTTTGCAAGAACTGAGGTTTTACTGTGAGCCTTGACTTCTAGAACATCCGTAGATGCGATCCCTCGTTCACTTCCAGTAGCGTAGATAGGAATTTCTCAAGGGAAGGGATATATAGAAAATTAAATCCTTGTCAGTTATGCAAACCAGTATAACAAATTTCTTTAAAATAATATATTTAGGGGCTGTTTTCTATAATTTTAGAACAGCATAATTTCGGTATTGTGCGGGAAAGTATCAAATTCATGAATATGTTATATCCGTATATTTTGCATAGTTCAGCCATAATTCTAATACAAATTTAGCCATATTTGAAACATCAGGTTGGATTTTGTAAAGAACGAAGAGTTTCTCGACCAACATTTACTAATGCTTATACGCTTACTTTGATGACAGTATTCTCTTGTAAAACTACCAAACCGTTGAGGCACATTTGAAAGTTTGAACGTTTCAAAGATAGGCCTATAGATAATTATTTTGAATTTGAATTTATTTTATGGCCTTTAGGCAACTATGGCCGTATGGATGATGATGGGATGAATTGGTGGAATGAAGAAAGTGGGAGGAAACGGAAGCACCCCGAGAAAACCTACGCACACGGTGTTTGCCCCCCACAAAGCCCACGTGGCATGAGCAGAAATAGATCCGACGATCCCTAGCACCAGAGATGAGCGCTCTACCAACTGAGCCACAGTGGCCCCACGTAATTATTTGTTTCAGAGTATAAAATATAATATTTGGCGTAGATGTGGGTGCAGGTTGTACAAAATCTGAAGCACTGTTATTAAAGGTTGGAAATCTGATATGCTTCCATTGCACTTTTATTAGCTCCGCTTTCAAAATTCGCAATTAGTGTGTCAAATTTTCGAAATGTGCATAGTTTCGGAGCTACAGGATGCCGAAAGCGTGGGAAAATGATTCTTAGTTTCATATTTCTAACACCACGAACTTTCAAAATTCCGCAATGAGAGCGCAAGGGATTTCCCAAAAGAAGTAGGAGATTCCGGAATATTTCTGAAGTAGAGGTGGATCGAAAATAGCATGAGTTGAAAGACTTCCCGCGTAAGGACGACATACGTCATCCTCAGCATCCAATCGGACAATGATATTCGATCTCTTTGATAACAAATAAAACATTCGATGAAATTATGCAATTCTTACTCCTGCTTGTTATGCAACGACGCATTTTTTTAATTGTTCGGTGTATCGAATCTAATTGAGATATCGAGTTGGCGCAAAGGAACAATTGTTTCCTGGTGAAAATCGTCCCATTCATGCTCATTTCGACCATCTTTAGAGAATTTCTGGGAATCCTCTAATCCCTTTGGGAAATCCCTTGCGCGCCCATTGTAGAATTTCGAAGGATGTATTTTGGGATAGTGCAGATTTAGTCTTTGACGGAACCATGCCACATCAGCTCTACTTTTTGTGATGTTAGATATGTGAAGGTCTGAAGTTCATTTTCCCACACTTTCGGGACCCTTAAGCTTCGAAACTAAACACATTTCGAAAATTTGTCTCAGGAATTTTCGTCTTGTTTTGATGTAAGGAATCGCCTCCAAAAATTTGTTGGTGTTATTTTAAAAGACACAGTATTTATCTAATTTACACATCCAGATCTTCTTTGAACCTCCCTCAAATTCGTGAAAACCCTAAGAAAAATTTGGGATACATGCGTGAAAGGGTATGTCGTATATTGGAATTAGATTTCATTTTCTGCATTTTTATAAATATTTTCATACTTTGTTTTCCTTCAGACAATTTGCTTTAGCTCTTTCAAACTTTATAACAGCCTCTTTGGCATTATTCACAGCTTCCACTAAGTGAAGCAGAAGGTGTTTCTTTTGTAAGAATATGTACAACGTTTAATCGTAGCAAAAATACTAATTTACTCGAATAAAAATAACGAATAAATTATAAATGTATTAAATTCATTACGTGCCTTCAATGTGAACTTGTGAAATTGTCCAATAAAGAAATATGGATAATTGCTTAGAACACAAATTGGGTTAATTCTGTAAAATCATGGATTGCATTATGCTTTTATATCAGTCTTTTCATACCTCATAATTTTTATGCTATAGGTGAAGCATTTGCACTCTCCATAATCCTACAAAAATGCGCTTTACGTAAGCGAACATAAAATATAGTGTTCCAATTAATCCTAAATAATTCAATATCAGTCGAATATGATTGGTCTTAAATACTATCACATTGAGTGAGTGTGTTGCACAACCGCAGAAGGGTACTGTTACAGTATGTCTTATATATATATAATTAGATCTCGGAATTAACACCAAAATATATCAGATTTGACAAATCGTTTTCGCTAAATCCCGACATTGTTTCTTAAAAATTTTCCAGTCAACATCACGTTAGGGGAAATCTGCCAGATTGTTACTGAGTCAGTGCTAAAACTGCTTTTTAAGAAATCATACTCATCATTGACGTAGTTAACAACAAAGTTTTACCATGTAGGTGATATAAAGAGAGCATCCGCTAATGCAGAAAATCATTCAACTGAAATTAGTCAGGCAGAAAAAATAAATCTTTAATTGAAAGTTCGTAAATTCTTAGTGCTGTGAATGCCCCCATTGTAGTTATGTGTGTTGAAGGCGGAGAGACCTTTCGTTTTTCCTCTCTCCTGTATAATCTCATTTTTGGCATTTACATTGTTTTCTATTTTTAATATTCAATTATTGGTCATTGTAATAGGCTGATTTTTGTAGCATTTCTTAGTGTTTCAAGTCATAAAACAATCTCATTACATTTGAACCATCAAAGAAATTAATATTTAAGAGATGGCTTGAGTTTCTGAGGAGAAATCTACTCTTTCAAGAAAGCAAAATAAAACTAGAGGTATTCTCTCCATCTTTCGGACTCAGTAAATAATTTTACAAAAATGATTTTCAGATTTAATATTAACTGTAATGTTAATTTCTTTTTCGTTTCAGGCTTAGCACTAGGAAACGCAAATAGCGACCCTGTCAGCAATCTTCACTTCAGTGACTATTTCTATCAGCTGGGAATTGTGGACAGCAATACAAGAGATACAATGAAAGAGTTGGAACAAACAACCAGAGATTACATTTCCAACGAGGACTGGGAAAACGCTTTTTACGTACGTTGAATGTAAAAGCACTTTTCTGCTCTACATTGCTTTACGCTCGGGCCGATATCGGGTCAATACTGGGCCAAATCAATCGATATTGGCGTGGTACGATATTTCAACAGTGAATGCTATTCTTAAGAATTAAGAAACGAGCTGCATTTCAACCAGAAAATAGGCAAATATAACTTGGCAGAAAATATATGAAGTTCAGAGAAATGTGACGGCCTGAAACTGGCATCGCGCGATAAGGATTAACAATTGACCGATATTGTTCAGAAGACGGTCGCGTGTGTATTCGAAAATGACTATGTAATGGAAAAGACAAGATGCTACGTATAAAAATCCTACATTGTCCCTGTTTCAAGTCATTTTGTAATCAAAATAGCGTATGTCTCATCAGATTCCATGTCTAACAAGGTACATCCGCTCAGTTCCGGACAGATATTGGTTTAATATTGAACAAAATGCAAAGTTCTGCTTATCTCATGTATTGTACTAATTTCAGCGTAGGCTATCGGCTCGAAGGTCCCGGGTTCGAGTCCCGGCAGGGGCATGGGTGTGGATTTTAACAGCTAAAGACGAATCGTGACGGACAGAAGTCCAAAGTTACTACACTGGCCCATATAGAAATAAAGTTTACGAAAGGTTTTAGTAATTTCAAGAGCCAACAACGGTAATTTGCATATTTATGAGTCTTCATAAATCAGAGATTCCAGACGACTGGCTCTTACGCTAGGCGACATTCAAACTTAAATAAACGTTATTAATGAAGAAATAATTTGAATTATGACACAACTGTTTCAAAGAACGTATCCATACTTAATTTTTGCCAAACGCTTTTGTGAGCGATATTGACCTCCAGAGCCGTAATGATTATCATCAATTTTCATGCACTCAACAACATGTATTTACTGTTCAACAATCCATAAAATATTCATTACCAGAGCCTTAAAATTTTTATGATGTAGGTCTAATAGCCACTTTCAATTGTCTCGAGTTCTATTTTTAATGGTAAGTTGAACAAGTCATTGCGAATCACCTTGGTATATATTTGAGGCAATTTCATGAATACAGTCACAGAAAAGAATAAATTAAGTGTCTATTTTAAGACCACATGAAAGGAATGTGCTTTGTCCATTTCCTTGATTTTACAGGAGAGCGATTTAAAAGTTTAGAGTTAAAATTGTGCATATTTAAACATCAAATAAAGATTTGTTTGTAATAGATAATCGCTTGTTAGATGATAGAACGCATGGTAACTTGTTAGAAAGGCCCTTCAAAGAACTTAGCCATGGGAATCTTATCTCAAATTCGCAAAAAAATGGAAAAAGCACGTATTTTTCTTGTGGTCTTCATTTGTGAGAACAACATCTTCAAATCTACCTTGTCAAAACTATGAATAACCTTAAATCGTGTAATAAACTGGTTGCAGGATGTGAAAATTATATTGGGTTCTTATTTAATCCCATGTATTGTATTAAGATATGTGAAGGGGTAAGTACCAACATAAATTTTGCTTATACCAAAAAGCATTTCTATCAAGTATAATAAAATGTTTGGAGTCACATTGACTACATGACGTAAAAGACACATCTATTACACACAAGAAAAAGCAACTGTCAGAGAATCACAACATAGCATTGCCACTTTACCTTACATTCAAATAAACGAAAATAACACTTAGCGATCTTCGATGTATTATCCTTGAACGGATATAAAATGTAATAGGCGAAAGATACAATTGGCAAATACTAATTATACTTTAATATACCTTAGTTTATCTTTCAACACTAATCCAGTAGAAATATACGTTGATTTAACATAATAACACCGTTGAATGTCCTCCTCTTCAACGTTTTATTCAACTATATCACCCATTTAAACTTCCTATCGTTGATTAAGCTTTGAATAGAACGTTTTTTAATGGTTTAATCAACAATTACATGTTGGGTAAACATTTAATCGTTGATGCCACTTTCAATACAACGTTTGTTTAAATATTATGTTATTTAACCTTTTGCTCTTTGATATAACTTTGAATACAAGGTTGAACAGTGTTGTCTACATGATATTAGTGTCGACTTATATATATATCGAAAAGAATACTAATGTCAGATTGCTTTCGAACTGCCCCTCGTGATCAGGAATCCTCCAATGTTTAGTTGAGCACGCTTTATTTAACCATGACGCATTTAACTGGAAATAGATCCCCACATACGAGCAATAACTTCCCATCTTTACTCAGCTCTTACTAAATGATTTCAATTTTTCTTACAGGCCTACAGTGATGCTTTCTCCGAAGCTATGAATGCAGCAGGTTTTCCCTCTTACTTTAACTACATAAACATCACAGAGGATCCGACAGAATATTATTACCAAGAATATGTTGAGCTACCTAACGTTCGCAGGGCAATTCATGTCGGTAACCAAAGCTATGATGATGGATCATTGACTGTTTATAACTATTTAGAAATAGATATAACGCAATCTGTGAAACCATGGGTAGAGGTTTTAGTGGAGAACTACCGTGTTATGTATTTCAGTGGACAATTGGACCTTATTGTCGCGTATCCTTACTCAGAGAATTTCTACCAAACATTAAATTTTAGTGCTGCAGATGAATATAAGAATGCTAAGCGTCATATTTGGTACGTGGGAGATGATTTAGCTGGTTATGTGAAATCAGCAGGAAATTTCACCGAAGTTCTTGTCCGTAATGCTGGTCACATGGTCACAGGTAATCAACCTGTCTGGGTCCTGGATCTCATCACTAAATTTGTCGCCAATGAACCGATTACTTCTTCAAGAACTCCAATATGATAATAAGCGCTATAATCGTTGATTTTTATGTTCCCATTTTCAAAGTTGCTGCAAAGGCAAATGGGTTTAAACTATCATACTTAGGTGCAGTTAGCAAATGGCGCCCGAATTAAGAAAAACATTATATTCTTTCAAATTTAAAATTAATTGTAACTTTTATTATATGAGGTTTAATTTATATTTAAATTTGAATTAATCTATCGTCATTATGCACCTTTGGATCATGTCATGTGTGGTGGAATTGCTTAACAAATTAATACCCTAATCTTAACATTTGAGAATATATTTCGGACCCTAAGTAGTGTACTTATGAAGAGCTTTCTTATTTTGATGCGTACTGTGTGTTTCTCTGTGCATTTTGGAACGTCAAGAATTCACTTATACACAACTAAAAACCTTTGGAGAAAGTATTAATAGACCTCAAATTGTGTAATATGAATTTTAATCTTTAGGAAGTTATGTGTCATTAGTCCATAGTAGGAAAGGATTCTCTAGTTCATCTTCGAGTTTCGTCAAAGATGACAGCGTAGCCGCTAGTTTGTACATCATTATCCATAAGTATTTGCACTAAATCAAACTTTCTAATGCTGCTGTCTCAATTTAAATAAGAGTGAGATGCCATTATCTTTCTCCGAGAACTTCAGTTAATTGTTTTTTTTACAATTTTAGTATATTCAAATTCCTGATTATTTTCTTTACGTTAATTAATACGATAGTTACGGTAATTTATATTCTTAATACTGAATTTCTCTCACTTCATCATGCACGTAGTAAACAAATATTATTGCCTTTTTATAATTAAGTACAGCGAAAGAGGTAACTTAAGTATAAATGTTTGAGAGTTGTATTTTATATTGCTTGTGTAGTTATTTTTTTAGTAATTCAAATATATGAAGTGAGGAAAGTGTTATTAAATAAAAAATGTATGTCAGCACTTAGCTTAATTGTTAATGCAGAGCTGAATGTGTTTCCAACCTGTCGATGATTAATATATTGCATTGAATTTGGAAGTAATTGAAAATGTCGTACCTACAGGTCTGTTAGAAAAGTAATGAGACTGGCAACACTGTCCACGAACCAGCAACGCTACTGGCTCCCCCTTCACATGTCAGTTAGGTAAACATCTCTCAAAGGCTCAGTACAAGTTTGAACTCGCTACAGCAGCTACGTAATTGTTGACAGCGTCTAAAGTGACTTTGCGTTTCTGAGGTGTATTATGAAAATGGACCGGCAACGTTTTAGGAAATGTCGTGTCATCAAATTTTGTTTAAAGCTTGGAAAATCGCCTAATGTGACTTATGAAAAGTTACAAAGGACTTATGGAAAATATTCCTCATTCAGGGCACAGGTGTTTAAATAGCACAAGAAATTTTTAGAGAACAGAGAAAAAGTACAAGACTAACTTAGTGAGTCAAGATGTTGGAAATTTCGCATACGCTGTTTGCACGCTGATGGAAGATTTCCATAATATTTCCCTCTCTTCCTTTTTTCAGCCAGTACATGGCGCCTAGCTTCTTGATTTGCAAATGCATAGGTAGGGCGCCGTGGCCACCTGGAGTGATTCCAACGGGTGGTTCTGTAAGCCCCGTCATTCTTAGTAATATCTGGCGTTGGGCTCTATATATGACTTGTAGTTGAATCACGTTATCCATTCGATGGCTCCAGTGAAACATGGGGTCTGAAATTCTCGAGTACCACCCCGAGATACTTAAAGTTCTTTTCCCTTTTAATAGTTTTGTCGTTTATTATTATAATTGGTCCTCGATTAAAATTTAGGTTTCCATTAAACAGCACATACTTGGTTTTGTCTGGTGACATGTTGAGTTTGTTGTTGTTGCACCACGACGTCATCTGGTTTAAAATTTCCGTTGCTTTTGTTTGCAAGTCTAGCCTGCTGTTGCCTTTAATTACGAACGATAAGTCATCGGCGTACCTCACCACTCGTTCCACCTGAGGAAGTTGGCTTAGCATCTCCAGACATGAGTGGAACATAAGATTCCAAAAGACTGGTCCCAACACGGAACCCTGCTGGCAGCCTCTTGTCGGTCTCTTCCTTACGACACCATAAAGCAGTGTTCACCTTGATCTGTCTGTTGCTGAAGTAGTCCTTGACCAGGTTCTATATTTTCGGATGTACTCCTGTTTCTTTTTTTTTTTAATTCGGCGAGCAGCGAGAACCACCAGAAGTTGTCAAACGCCCCGACAATCTAAAAAAATACCAATGATGTATTTGCAATTATCTTCTTTTAATTCCCTGCTTTTATCACAGTATTCGTTTATGGAGTCCTCTGTGGATTTTCCGGGGCGGAAGCCGTATTGCAGTGTACAATTTGCGATGTTTTCCCTTTTCTCATTGATTTTCTGTAGTATATATATAAATTTGCTTATTACATTCAGTAGACAAATTGACCTATGGGATTTCGGGTTGGACTTAACTTTATCCTCCCCTTTTAGGAGAATTATTAGATTGGCCTCCTTCCAGTGCGTCGGGAAATTTTGTTCCTTTATACGTTCAGTAAATATTTTTGCCAAGCAGGGTGTCCACAAATCGCTCTTTATTTTGTAAATTTCGTTTTTTATCCGGGCAGGACCCGGGGATTTACAATTTTTAAGATTCTTAACCGTCTTTACAACTCGTTCGTTGGTTATAACTATTTCCTCGTCGTGTTGATCTGCTATTGTTTTGTCACTTTGTGTTTCCTGCCTTGCCGTTCTGTGTTACAAATTATCATCTTCAACATTGTCATACGGTAATAATTTTGAGTATAGTAGTTCAATGTTTTCTTGTTAATTCTTTGTATAATTTACTTCATCGTTTTTTAGTGTATTCAGTGTTCCCTTTGTTTTAATTTTCTTCATCACTAACTTGTATGGCATTCCCCATATATCCTAAGAATGATGCGTTTAAGTCCTCCAAAACAATCACTTTTTTATGTTAAACCCATCCAAAATATCCCCTATTCTATATACAAAGACATCTCTCGGTGGGGAGAACTGGCAGTACACGTTTACAACATTGATTTTTTCTCTTCCCAGTCTTAATCCTATACATTGAATCCACCTGCACGAGTATTCCATCCTCACTAGTACTTCTATTTGCTTATTGAAGATCACAGTCGCCACCATAGGATTTAGATCCTCCGGTAGTATCGCTATTGCGTCTGCCGGCATTCCCTGAAGTTGTCCCCTAAAAGTGTATGGTTCTTGCATGCATGCTACGTTCACTTCTTCTTTTTCACAAAATCTTCTGAGTTCTAAGATTGACAATATTGATCTGTCTAGATTCATCTGTACGAATTTAAACATATCATGATTGTCTCGTGTGTACGTAGCATGCCGGACACTTTTCAACATGATTAAATGCAATTCCGCCGTACGCCATTACGAATTGTCTGTAGACGTTGTTTAATTGGAACGTCTCGTTTCTTCTTTCAAAAGTTTTGTCTACTAGTCCAAGCAGGTCTCGAGGTTCTGTTGGGATACCATTTGATTTTAGATTTATCTTATCAACTTCCTCAATTATTGGGAAAGTGATAGTTCTTCCCTGCTGGTGGATGTTTCGTATTAGTATTCTTAGTGCAGCTGTTAGTGTTGCTGGTTCTTCTAATCGTGATACTACGTGGTTCAAGTGTACATTTTCATAGAAGACTGTCAGATTGAAATTTGGCTTGTTCCAGGTTTCTTCAGGCCCCGCCAGTTCCCCTCCCGGGACTCCTCCTCCTGCGTCCCATAGTTATTTTCGGTTTTTCTTCTTTCTCCTGTAGAACTCCGAAGTTTTCCGTCTTTGTGTTATTTCCTCCATAATGCTTCTTCCTTACAATCTTGGAATCCACGATTTCCACGTTCGTCTCTTCTTTTGTTTTTCTTCTTTGATAGGTTGTTCCGAATTCTTTGATGTTTTAATTCAATTCAATTAAGCAGATTGGTGTAGTATAAGTGGATTAAAATTGAATTACAAGATTTGAACATAACAAACTGTGTAAAGTTAAATAAAACCGTTTAAAAGGGAACTCGCCAATTCAATGACAACAGGTTATATGACTTCAAATATTTAAGTCGGCATATCATCAAATTTATACAAATATAACAACACTGGAAAATATGGTAACATATCAACCTATTGTTTAGAAGTTATTGACCTTCATCTGTAAATCATATGTTCTGGTAAACACTGCATCCATCTTCTAGGTACTTATAACAACATTTCCCCCACCAGAAAATCAATCATTTCTTTGAACCTGTGTCAGTAGATGGATTTGGCAAAACACACAAAATTTCACACAATTTATTCAAGCCATCATAATACTATCTTATTTAAGACAAAAAAATAATGAATTTAATCATAATTGTTTAAAATAATGAATTGAAGGTTTAAAGTTGATGAGAGAAAATTTAATATTATTCGAAGTCCATAACTACATTTCGGTTCTTAAATTCACACAGTTAGGCCAATCTACACAAAACACAAAAAATGACTGAATTTTCCATATTGGACCAAAGGAAGTCAGAGGACTATCAAATATCATTCATTATATATTTGGGGTCTTCAAATCGACACCGATGAACGAATATACAGCAAGTTTCCCCATGCGTCTTAATTTTTGTACCTGCGATCTAACACAGCGTAAGGTATAAATCCTTGTTTTCCATTAAACAGGAAAGAACTACTTCTTTTCGTTTACAAAATGAATTATCAAACTACATAATGGGCATAATCAAATGTAGGGCTGCCAACTGTCCCATATTGGCGGGGATTGACCATGAATATCCTCTCCTATCCAGGCAAGAATTAAGCCATGTGCGGGACGTTAAGAGTCCCACCATTGGAATTCAACTATTAAATATAATTTCGTTAATAACAATAAGATCATAGGGAACGAATTTAGAATACTTGCCTGTTCTTAAACTTATATAAATATTTAATTACATAATTATTACATATTCTGTTTTAATATCTCAAATTCCCTAAATTCGTATATTTGGGACTTTTACTCCGAAATCCGATATCTCGATATCCCGCATTTCTAGGATCTTAAGATACAGGCCCTAACTTTTAAGGACGAGCACGTTTCTGTGGATAAAATTGAAAAGAGAAATTGACAAGAGAACGTATTGAATATACCATCCCGCCTTTCGCCGACGTGAAGACATCTGCGACATAAGAATGTGTAATAACTCATAAATGGATCGAACACTAACAATGAAATTTAAGCACTAACCTGCACTAACCTACCACTGACAAATGACAATAATGGATTTGTCCTGGCTAATTGTGTCTAGGCAAACTTGACATCTGTAATTTCGAAGCAATAGAGTGTAATTAAAGTGGAAATTGATTTACGATAGATTAACCGTTTCTTTGATATTTCCTTCAGAAAATATTGAACTAAATATACTAGCAATAATTGAACAAAGTTGTTAGCATAGCTGTTATTAACGAATGCAGGTAAACACAATGTTCACCATTGTTAAATATCAAGAAGGAAATACCGTGGGCTCCAAAACGTTCTAGTTTGAATAAATTGTTCTTGTTAATTCTGAAGATTACATGGAAATCATTTATGGTCAAGTATTTATGGAAATTCCAACAATTCAGTTGTTGTACTTCATGCCAATCATTCTTTGTACTGTACTAACTTACCAACAGTTTATTTTTCTCTTCTGTTCACTGAACACAAGAGGACTTAGAACCAGCAGAATGTATAACATAATCATCAAAAAAGGGACATTTGGAGACCTTCAGAAAAGGAGAAAGGACAGGACGACAAGATGAACAACGAGATCATGTTCTTCAAAACGAAGATGACTGGTGACCTAACTAGTAAACGATTGCAACATTTAAAAATCCACATTCACAAGAAAGTATCATTTCCATGTTAGATCTTTATTAATAGTTCTGGAACATATCATTACATTTTCTTGTAATAAACACAGGCTAGTTTCTCTTTTAGTGTACTTGTGGAGCACTTAGAGAAGCAATAGGTTCATTAGCAACAAATTTAGTGATGAGGTCTAATGCCCACACAGGTTGGTCTGCAGGAACCATGTGACCAGCATTACGAATAAGAACTTCGGTGAAATTTCCTGCAGATTTCACATATCCAGCCAAATCCTCACCCACGTACCATATTAAGCGCTTAGCATTTTTATATTCCTCAGCAGCATTGAAGTTCAAAGTCTGAAAGAATCCCTCTAACAGAGGATAGGCACAGATAATATCCAATTGACCAGTAAAGTACATCACACGGTAATTTTCAACTAAAACTTCTACCCACGGTTTCACAGATTGGGTGAAATCAACCTCTAAATTACCATAAACATAAGGATCGCCAAATTCTAGATTTCCGACGTGAATTGCTTTGCGGACGTCAGGTTGCTGAACGTATGATATGTAGTAATTACTTGCTGGATTGTCGGTGAGGTTTATGTAATTGTAGTATGAGTTCCCAATACCAGATACCATTAGACCTTCAAAGAAAGCGTCACTGTAAGCCTGTAAGGAAAGTATAAATAACTCATTATAAGCATCAAATGATCATTTATGTTGATACGTCAATGGCATTTTACTCAAAGCATTTACATACAAAGTAAAGTTAGAACAGCTCGCTTTACCTTCTGGAATAGTTTGGTACAATTATGCTGCTTCTCATGCTTTAATTTTTACGATTGCTTGCCATGTTCTCCTTGTATTCTGACAATATACATACTACTGTATTTAACTCCTGCGTTAGATCAAAAAGATTACCATTTTAACTACCATGTTTTTGTCTTAACAAATATGTGTATAGTAGCTTTATGTAGTTCCACAAATGTGAATTTGTGCTAATCCAAACATAAGAAAATTGCCCTGTGTGCTATCTGGTTGTTAAAGTTTTCTATTTTTGTAATTGGAAGAGTAGACGAAGAATTAGTAATTCGTTTGTAAAAGCATCAAGGGACTGACGATGATCATATGCTTCGTGCTAGAGTATGAACTCACAATGAAAGAGCAGGTTGGATGTATCAGTTTCGGAAGGATGGAAATCCAGAAAGAAAACCTGGAAGATGGTAATTAGGTAAGTAAGTACATTTTTAGAGGCAAATTTGGGCAAGAATCGTTTTTTCTTCGTTTGGTGAACCTACACATTGAATTAGAATGATAATTACAAAGAGATTCTCTCGTTATTTTTAGGTTTCTTGATTCTATTTGTGGTTTGCTGGGTTTGTGATTAAATAAGGAATAAGATAACTTCAAGTAGCGCTAGTTGTAAGAAGTTTCAACGGAAGTTGTTAATTCGGTAGAAGTTCTACATGAAAAACACCTTAAGGATTTGTTTAGACAAGTGACTTCCCCAGTTACTACGACGTACAGGATTGAGTATTACACACTGAACTGCTACAATTTCGACAATGTGGACAACATATTTATTTTAAGCGCGCTTGAATTTACATATAATCTTTTAGAACATCGCTTTGATATGTCTCTTACTTTCATGTCCACTCGTTATTTATGTGGAGGTTAGGTAGGGTTAACTTAGGATGCTAGGAGGTACGGTAGCTAACACGGTCGGAGTTGTTGTCACCATTCATGTTTTGAAAATAACTTTCCAAACGATATGAATTTTAAACTTTGGAGTAAGATGAAACTAAAGTGATTCTCACCCCTTTATGCCATGTTACAATTTGATAATTATAAAACAATTCGATACATTTCTGTTGCCAAACGATACATCAAGGAGTAGCTAGACATTCACGTAAACTTAGCATAGGCAAACGATTCATAATCGCTTCAATGCTATGAAGTTTTCTAATTGTTTAGATGCTTCTAAAATGAAACAAATAACTAGTTCTAACCAGTAGACCACTGGCCATGACAACAGCAAAGGATATGAAAGGTGTAAAATTTTGAGTAAAACTATGAAGCCAGGAACGGTAAAGGAAGGAGACAAGACAGCAATGACTTAAAGTAGAACGCACCTTATTAGCAGCATGACAAGAACAAACTTTGTCTGTACATTAGCAACAAAGAAAGTAAAATAATTGAAGCTCAAGTTCTGTGCGGATGGGCATGGGTTTAAGTCCCGTTTAGGTCATTAAAGAGAGTTATTCGAAACCAATTTTAGCAAAAGTTAAATAGCCCTTTATTACAAACTCATTAGCTCGTTTAGAACATTAATTGTTAGTAGCAATCTAGTCAGTCACTGAAAAACTGCGTGTTCAAACCTGATGAGCTAAACGTATGCTAACTAAAGTATGATTGAATATACCCATTGCACATAGTACAAGGGAACTTTCTGTAATGATAATTGCGAATGTTTCCAGTTGTGTAAAAGAAATCCGAACAAAGACACCAGAGGTGCAAAAAGTGGAGCCAAGTTCTTTAGCCCTAAAAAGGTGTGAAATGGGAGACGGATGAGCCAAGTTCCTTGG
>JAGDQP010012996.1:5624-48921 GCA_022664845.1 Lepisma saccharinum | reverse complement strand
AATCGCAAGCAAAGTAAGGAATGCAAGATTTCATGAAAATCAGCCCTCGTAAATAAAAGGTCGTAGAAAACAAAGAATCTAGATTATTTTGAAAAAGCTACCCACGAATAATAGTATGTGTATGTATTCCTATGATATACTGTGGCTTTGATATAAATGCCAATACATTCTCATTTATTTAACGGAATTTCGTGACTCTTTCTATGAACAGGAAACTGACGAAATAAATAAATAAAAATATGAAAAGGACACCAACAAAGCAAAATATTACGTAAACAGGATTTGTGCAATCAAATGTGCCATCTGTTAGGTTTGATATGAACGATTGTACACAGATTTCTCTCTCTCTCTTTTTTCTAAATGAAGAAGCGAGAGACAAAAAATAGATATTTCTGGTTAGTCAGAAATTGGAGCTAAATTATCACCAACAATAGGCACTATGAAAGTATTTGCAGTTTTTTTGTTGGTGTCATTATGTATCGTGGGCTCGGTAAGTAAAATCTACGTATTTTCAATGACTGATTCACTTTAATCCAATTCAAAAGATTTCTTTTCCTGGAAGTATTTAGTAATAGTTTATTTCACACTCTGGGATGGAGCTAAACTCTTGTATTCAGAAAGTTTCTGCAGTGACTATCGCTGTACTATCGAGTGATTAACAACCGAATAGCATTGTTAGTCGTTAATATAGCGCTAGTCACTACAAAAATGTTTCTGAATATGGCTGTTAGTTTTTAGTATAATTATAGTTTTCTTTTATAATGTTTGATAACAGACTCTTTCTTGGGTGATTTTCACAATGCCGAATCTCGGGGAACTCTCTCTACTCGGAGTCTTTTCCCGACAAATCATTACCAAAAATAATAAGAAAGAATCTTGCTATACTGTGATAGTATACAAACATTCCCGTCCAACGGTCTACTCTTCAGATGGCAGCACAAGTTTAAGAACACGTTGTACAGCCGAGAAATACCATTGACGGGAAATTATTAATTTTCATTGACTAAGATGTCAATGAAGTTTTCGACCGTAATAGTCGTTATGTTTCATAAAAAGTGTTTAATAAATTTAATAATGATTATCTTGTATATTGGTATATAGTCTTTTTTATTCTTTAGAAATAGATTGCTCTTTATTTTATCTTTGCCTTCTAAACCATCGACCTCCATTAATACGATACTGGACTGACTGCAGCCAGTGAAAATTTTATGAATATGTGAGGCTAGAAAGCGGAGATTGAACTTAATCTCGTTCGCCCACTTCCAGTCTAAACCAATATGGACCAAATTTTCGATTCTAACTCAGTTTTTTACGTTTGATATTGCTGTGACCCATTTTTTTTATGTCTTAATTCTTGCAAGAAACGTAAATATTATTTGCAGTATTTTCTATTCTATGCAGAGTGCGGTATACTCTTACGTGAATAACTCAGGAATTAAGATTTGAATCAAAAAACGGGCCACACAACAATATCAAACGTATAAAACTCAGTTAGAACTGAAAATTTGGTCCACATTGGAATAGACTTTAAGTGGACAAACGAGTTTAAATATTTGCTCTGGCGTCTATCTTTCAACACTAAGTAGTCACTCCAGTATAGTTTACGTAGAGCTCGATGTTCTAAACTTATGTTTTCTTTTTTCTTGATTTTATCGAATAAGGCCTAACGACTCAAAAATGACTTCACAATCAGAAGGCCATGCAAAGTTCCATAGGATAAATTTTAGTAATTTGTTCACGCACTTTCTGTTGAAATGTGAAGCTAAATAAACCATATACATATCAAGATACTTCAAATAAAACCTGTATATGTTAAATGATAGTTTCTCTACTGCAATGTTACTCAATTATCATAAATTTATGTAATCATATCAGTTTAACAAATTTCTGAACGTTTGAAAACAATTTCAACAGTAATATTACCTGTAAAAGTTTTATTCATTAATTAATGTAGGAGTTATCTAAAATGAACTCACAATTTATACGTGGTCCTAGAAGCAGAAAAATAGTAATTAAGATATAGTTGACTCCGAAGTTGTAGCACATGTGACAAAATGCTCCAGAAAGATAATATTACGTCATTAAATAGGTTAGACTCAAGATCTCTCCCGCATCATTCTGTCACCATATTTTAGGTTAGGTTCATATAATAGTTCAGGTAGAAACGTAAAATAGTTGATTCAAGTTTACTTTCTTGCCTTTATGTTAGGTATGGGGGTGGGAAAGGATCTAGAGTTCGTTCAATAAAACGTACAACATATAAAACAACAATAAAATACAAATCGAAAATATTTGGTAAACAAAAGACAGTAAACCTAATTCTTTATGACAGTAAATTATTTACTTTTAATTAATTGAAAAATGTTAAAATTTCGGTTAAGACTATTTAATTAAGCTACTTTCAGATGTCTTTAGGTTTACTTGATATTAGGTTAGGTTAAATTATAATATGTTTTTACAGTATGTTCCTCAATTAGAGAGAATCATGAAACTTATAATGTAGGGATATTTTCTCCTTTTCGGGTTATAAGTATTTCACAATTCCGACTCCTTTCTGCAAGTAACGGTAATCTGATTTTGTTGCAGCATTCACACAAAATCGATTCACCGTTACGTAGAGCAACGAGTCGTAACTGTGAAATGCCTATAATCCTAAAAGGAAATACGGTAGACGTGCATTAAAATTCTCATAATTCATCGAGTTTCAGCGCGTGTAAAGACTCCAGATTTTCTGTAGTTTCCTAGATTTCATAATAAACTCACCCAATCTAATCTAACCTAACATTTAAGCTAAAATAGAAACGGCTTTATAGGTATTTAGTTAACCTTAGTATTACTCTAACTTAAACAGTTCTCAGTTCTCTCACAATAACATGGGTTGAACAATCCGGGGCAGCACCTGAAGACGAGTTTTCCTTGATTTTTAACATTTTAATTATCCTTTTTTGTCATCATCACTTATTGTGGATTACAAACTTGCTTCGCTTGTGAAAAGGCTACAGTTAGTACACTTTTTACTTATTCACTGTATTACTAATGGTTCATTTTTATGAAAACTTGTGTTTCTTGCGATTTGGGTGAATAGCCAATTGAAACACGTGTTTTAAGACCCCTGTTACGTGTTCTACGTGTAACACGTATGTCAATTGGCCATTCACCCAAATCGCAAGCAGCGTAAGCTTTCATGAAAATGAGCCCTAATTCCAATATTTGTATTGACTGGTTGAAATGGCCCATTTGGCCGTAACCATTCCTCGTAAAGAGGAGCCCAAATAAAATAGAATACAGAAGTGAATCGTAACTATAAACCATGTAGCGTTAATCTGTATTTGTTCCCAGAATGCCCAAAACAGTGACGGTTACGTTTTTGTTAGTTTATCTAAACTAAAATTAATTAAGTTGTCATTTGCGGAGTTTATGATTTAATTCGTTATGAATCGGATCCAAAAGCATTTTTGTGATAGGAGTGGTTCGTCAGTCGGGGCAATATGTAAAGTCCATCCTTAACACTACGTATATTGCCTAAACATACTTGAGAACTACGTTGCAATGACTGGAACGATCCAAATTGACCACATTGAACAGGAATTATTTAGAATAGTTTCTTTGTGTATACTTTACTGACTTCAGGTTCTGTAAAATTAGGTTAAATTATCGTACTAGCTAAATTTATGTTTATGTAAGAGAAACTTCAACTGAACTGTTAGGTGCAAGCTATGCTCAAATCGTGTATGATAGTGAGAACTGTGTTTCTTAGTGGCCGGCTTAAAAATATCTAAAGGCAATAGAATTCAAATGTATTTATTAGTGTGATTGACACCATTACACGAACCCAAACTACTAATTCACTCATCAGTAACTATATATTCCTATGTTTATTTCAGTAATGATACGTGAACTACATTAAACGTATTAGTTAGAATGACACCAAACAAACTCAATACCTGTATTTATACTTACTCAAGTATAAGCGGAAAGTATTAAATTTTCCTTTGATATTATATATATATATATATAATATGTATTAGCAATTTTTGAAACAATATTACAATATTAACAATTTTATATTTCTGCATAGAACTCCAGGACTATTCTGAAATCTTGTGAAATTTCCCTGATATATACAGGATAATTGGTTATGTCTCGCTTGGACATCATTTTATGGCCGGAAACCACTGTGAAACACAGACTATGAATTAAATTGATAAGGCCTTTAAACACCTTTTGCAAAGGATGGGATGGGGTACAGGAGAGAATATGGGAAGGAAGTCGACCAGGGCCTACTTTTAAAGATACCATCATCATTTGCCTGGCATAACTGAGGGAAAACCATGGGAAAGCACAGTCGGGATCCAACTGACTGAGAATATCCGCTTTCCGATTTTACTAGCTTAGTTACGGAATGGCACCTTCAAGGGTCTCGGGCATCTTCCTCTCTCTGGATTGAACCAACAATACAGCGAATTAGACTGAAGACTTGGATTAAGTGAAAAAATAAAATTATATCACGTGGATGAGTCATGGTATAGTCAAAACACTTATCTTATAATTCATCGCTGCCAAGGATTTATTCCAAGGCGTGTGGGTCTGAAACGGTGTCCACGCAGTATCGTGATGCAATTAGGGAGCTGCTATGAATAAAATATAGTGGCGATCACAGTGAGAGCTTCGGCTCTCATCTCCCAAACCGTCTGGTCAGCGTGGTAGTAGTAGACCAATCTCCTCCCTCCGGGAGAGGCCTCATCCAGTAGTGGATTGAATATGGCTGTGTATTATTATATATATATATATATATATATATATATATATATGTGTGTGTGTGTGTGTGTGTGTGTGTGTGTGTGTGTGTGTATGTATGAGCGCCTCCTGCACTGCAAAAAATAGCTGTGTTAATTCAATACAATGCGGTGTTCTAGCGTGACTACCAATTTTATGTGTTAACACAACACACGGTGTTGATTTCGGTACTGTGAGAAAAAACGTTACGACTGCAGGAAGATTTGAACATCATGCAGGAAGATTACATTACTTCACTATAGTTTTAAACAGTGTATGGGATCAAATATGTGTTGCTAAACCCCCAAAACAAACTAAGTTACTTGCACGACTTATCCCATGGTTTAATCACTTCCTATTTGTCAATTGAGGACCAGAATTCCCATTCATTTAGAATATTCTATTTCTATAAAAGCAAGCAAGATGGCGACAGCCAAACACTTGAGCAGCATTACTGCTTTCTTATCGTAACAACATGTCAAATGCTGTGCTTGCCTTCATAGAAATGGAACATATTCTTAATAAATGGGGATTGTGATCCCTAATTGACCAGTGGAAAGGAAAAGCGATTAAATCATGGCATAAGTCGTGAGAGTAACTTTGTTTATGTTTGGGGTTCAGCAACAATTTTTTATCGCCTATATTGTTTCAATCTAGTACTCTTACTGTCTGACGATTTAGCGAAGTTGATGAGACGCTCGACTTCTACCTCAGCAACAAGTGTTCAAATCTAGCTGCGGCCGTAACTTTTTTTTCTCCCACTACCGAAATCAACACCGTGTCTTGTGTTGATTTAACACACAAAAGTGGTAGTCACACTGGGACACCACATTGTGTTGAATTAACACAGCTATTGGTTGCTGTGTAACTATGCGTCAACCATTGTGATTTATTGTGTTCCAGCTGTTTCATTTTACGAGATATTCCAGAAAAGGCATTTATACGCTATATGTATATTACATTGCATTTATTTCTTACAGTTTCAAGAATTTACCAGAGAATTTAAGGCAGATTTGAAGAAGAAGGCCCAGAAATGCGGAGATCGCCATGATACGAACAGCGGTGAGTAAATAAATCGAATTTAATTGATGAGAAAAATTTTGTTTCACAAATTCTGTCTGCAGCAAATAAGTTACACAGAATAATGATTTTAGTCTTATTTTTAATCGGTTTAGCTTCTTACCCCTAAAAGTCGTCTGCCAGAAAGACGTGACTAATAATAACGTCTATTCTACCAGTCGCCATTTTGACGATTGAAATAAATAAAAGAAAAAGACTTCTGGGTTCTTTTGAAATGCTATGTTTTAAGAACAGACATAACCTTTATCTATTCTCCATTGATCTTATCTTCGCTATTTGCAAGACTTGTAAGATCATTTAGGGTCAGTTCTACAATCGACCGCTAAACTTCTAGCCGGCGCTAAGTTTAGGCCAAGTTTGATTTTGGCCAATGAGAGTACGCAAAATGAGAGTTAGCCTCAACTTAGCGCTGACTAGAAATTTTGCGGTCGATTGTAGAACTGTCCCTTGGTAAACCAAGTTCCTGCCCCTTTATACCACCAAGAGAAACCGAAAACCTTGATAAGAAGACCAAGTTTCCTGATGAGGCTGAGGAAACACTAAAAATCTCAGTTAAGCTTAGATTCCACTTCTACAACTAAGGCCGGATTTTCATACACGCGTTCGCTGCGTGCTTTGCTTGCGATTTGGCACGCGGCAAGTGTCTGCAAGGAAAGCCACGGTAAGGGCTGATTTTCATGACAGCTTGCGTTTCTTGCTTTTTCCCAATTTAGGTGATTAGCCAATTGAAACGCGTGTTTTATTGTAAGGTAAGTGTAAAGGCTGATTTACATGCAAGTTTGCGTTGCTTGTTTTGCGTGCGATTTGGGTAAGAAGCCAATTGAAGAACGTGTTTTATTATGTAGTACGTAGAACACACAACGTGTTTCAATTGGCTACTCATTCAAATCATACGCAAAGCAAGCAACGCAATCTTTCATGAAAATCAGCCGTAAGTGTAGACTATACGTTTTCACGAATGTCCTCCTTGCGTCCTTTGATCATAAGCAGACATCTCCATTCAAGAAACTAGAACCAAAAGTTGAACATAGCTCCATTTTTACCACCAGTTGTATTACCTGCACACCCTACTGAATTTTAAAAGGCACTTGCGTTCATTCATGAAACACATCTAGTTGCAGAGGCTTGAACTTGCACCGCCTGCCCAATACAGATTGGATGTCAGGAAGCGAATTCACACAACTGTCGCAAGGTGACATTGATCGTAAGTGGGCTCTTAAATCCCACACAACCGTGATCATAATTTACATCGTACGACTTCTGTGAGAAAATTTGTCTTAACATCATCGTATGCTCAATGTCAGCCTTGATTTCGCATTCACGAATGGCGTTACGAAAGATTTTTAATTGTAAAATTCGTCGTAACTTTACGTCTGCTCTATGCCACTAGTATGTGACCAGCTTCGGGCGTAACACTACACTCAGTTACTAGGCAGTTTAAATTCAGAAAACATGAAAAAGAAAGGATGTACACTCCATTTCTTAATGATATACGGTAAGTAATAAATACAGTGGCACAACACACTTCAGTCAGTTTAAGCACATAGAACAAAAGTAATTATTTATATTCGCTATTTCTGTTATATTGCGTTAGTTTAAATGTATCGTGACAAAAATAAAAACACTTAAGAAGCGAAGGGTTGTTACAGCGATAGATCTTTCTACTAGCTACTTCTGTTATGTGTGTTCTGAAATATTTTTATTTGCACTATTTCGGACGCACGTGATACGTTTCAGGGGTGATATAAGTGCAAGGACTGCGTGTCCATGCACTCATGGCCGATTGATTTTGCATAACATTCTCCATTCTCTGCATCCAAAATAGTGTAAATAAAAAAAAAGTGGAAGTACATTTAACGTTATATAACAGAAGTAGGTAATAAAAAGATTAACCGTAATATCAACTCTTTGCTTCTTACATTCTTTCGTTTTGTTACGATCTATTTCAATTAAATTCAACATAGCTATACGAATCATATCGCAGGTGAAAATGAAATCGAAAAGTACAAATACAGCAGGTATCCAGTCCCCGTGGTCCTGTGATTAGCGTTGCAGACTTCCAATTGATATCTAGGAAGGAGGAGGGATACCCTAATACATATGAGTATCATGTATGACCGTTATTATTATCATACATAATACTGTAAGAGGAAAACGTGGCTATTGTTTTCATTATGTTAGACGTAGCAGTACCAAACTTAGCATAAATATTATTCGACACAACAGATACTCACTGTATGTGTCATCGTCCTCAGGCACCACGTTGTCAGTGTTTCAGACCTGTGTCCAAAATATAATTTTGAAGCACAAGGTTAAGAGACGTGGTTGTTGGAGAGATCTTGACTTCAACAGCTCAGAGCCGCAGGAGCTGTCATGATCAAGCTCTGCAATTATCAGTGTTGCAAACCATTTTAAAAATTCAACATAATTATTTTTCAATTTGCTCCCATTCAGTTATATTTAACTGCAATAAACTCGGTATAAACATTATTTGACATGATAGAAGTGTACTGTGGGTTTGCCCGACCGTAAGTACTCCAGTTGTCAGTGGCACCAACCTATTTTATAAAAATCAATGCTTGTGTCCCTGATATATCAAGGAACCGAACCTTTGTGATTATTAATAGAATTGGAAGTCTAGTTTGTTTAATTAAGGCATGTTTTTCTTCCAAATATTTTTAATTGATACTATTGCTCTGTCCTTTCTAGAGTAGTAAAATGCTCGAAATTTTCATGAAAGTTGGGATAGTTGGGAAAACGTTACATATCATTAGATAAGAAACAAGCTTCGTATCCTCAAGTTTTTGGTTGGAAACTGCTCGAAAAAGTCGTGAAAAGCCGCAAAATTCGGAAAATCTGAAAATTGTTCACATAGTCCTGCATTAATGATGGATTTAAGTAAGACTGTGTGCAAAGTAACAGATATCTTGTTACATTACAAGATTTGCTTCTGCGAAAGGGGAAAGTTAAATAAAAGCTTATTATAAAAAGGATATTTCGTTTACGTCTAAATTGTAAATAAAATTTACCTAGCTCGTCAGTACATTGGTCAGCTATACGAAAATCTGTAATATTTTAGTTGGGTCGTTTCATGAGCGTAATTCTATAAAACAACTGCATTCTTTGTACCTCGGTAACATAGAGTTAAGAAGAAAATAGAGAACATACATGACGTCACATCCCACACAGCACAATCACGTTAAATAAACGTTTATTCAACTTTTCTTTAAATGTTTAATAAACGTTGAATCTTGGTTGAATTTACGTTGATTCCACGTTTATACAAGTATCGAATTAGTATTCAAAGAAATGTTGATTCAACGTTGACTCTGACGTTTAATAAACGTTTTGAAGACGTTGAATTAAACCTTTTCCGCAACTTAATGTTGGCATTGACGTTGATTCAACGTTTAAAAACGTTCAATAAACGTTTATTCAACGTTACGCAACGTTTATACAACGTTTAGAGAGAAGCAGAATTCAACCTTCAGGACAAATTTCGTACCTCTCTCCAAAATCTCTACTTACAACGAATATTTGAATCTGTGAAGATGAACAGAATAATATAAGTTTCCCAGACCGAATCCTAGTACTTCAGGGTTGATTCCAGGGAAAATCCTTTGATTATAGGATTTTCACCTGGAATCAACGCTAAAATTGTAATTTAAATTAAAGCATATCGTACTGAACATTGATGTACTAGGCTTCGGTATGGGAAACTTACATTGTTCTGTTCATCTGCACATATTTAAATATTGGTTATAAGTAGGGATTTTGGGGCGAAGGTACGAAATTTGTCTTGAAAGTTAAATTTTACTTCCCTCCAAACGTGACCGATGACGTGGTAATCCAACAATCCAGGTTTGAATCCCGGTGGGAGAAGTTGAAACAATTTTACCTAGGCCGTAAGTCCCAGAGGTCGACCTAGTCTCAGAAAATGAGTACCGGGGGCAAACCTGGGGGGTGGGCTTAACCGGTAGCGAAAACCACTCAAAGTGGCTGAAAACAGCCGTGCGCTGACCACGTGCCCCCACAAAGAGCCGCGTTGCAGGCCTTGGCCCTTCATGGGTTGTTGCGCCATAGGGTTTTTGTACACGTAACCCGACATAAACAGTCTGGGAATTGAAATGAAGATAAAAGCCTTCGCCCACAACATTAAGGACCTAAATGTGTAATTCCAACTCACTCCCACTAGGATACTAGTCTAAGAAACCCCTCAGCATGGTGATGACGGAGACTCTTAGTGAAACCACTAATTGAAGGATTAATAAAAATTGAGGACAAATAATACTTGAGTACGTATAAACGTAACTTATTTGTTCAGAAATAGCACGTCTGAGCGATAATGTATATAAAAATATATGTAAAATAAATACATATTCAGGATGCAATTTAAATAATGCGAGAAAAAACAAATGTTCTTTAAATCCTTAGATTATAACAACTCCACAAACTAAAATACTAGTTGTCTTCTTTAATTGTATATAGTTACATACATACAATATACTCTTGCCTATAAGAGGCATCTGAACGAAATAAAAAAGTTATACATTTTCAAAGCAGAATTAGGTTGCCTCGTGAAATTGTTTGATTCATTCAGTAAGTCTGAGAATTGTCTGTACCACATTTATTGCTTTTAACAAGCTATTCTACGAAGAATATACAAAAAAAAAAAAAAAAAAAAAATCATTTGAGCAACTCATTCGGATTTCCTCCTGTCATTTCGATCTCTCGCTGCGCCGATGTCCTGCATTTTCCGGTTTTCATGATGGAACGAAAGACAAACGCATAGCGTAGGCATTGTATGAATGTTAAATAAAAGTGCATTTGCATCAAGAAAAAAATGATATTATATAACACCTAGTGAAGTTTATTAGGATATCTCACAAACATTCAACGTTGAATCAACCTTTTAATCAACGTTGTGCGTTCCACCATTTTAGAAGGTTTAAGAGGGCAATTTAAATTCAACGTTTTATAAACGTTAAAAACTGGTCATTCTGTAAACGTCTATTAAATTACGTTGATCAAACGTATAATTCAACGTCACCAAATACAACGTTATCAAAATTCAACATTTTCAACGTTTATAATAAAACGTTAATTCAACATTGTGTGCTGTGTGGGATGAAGCCAAATTCCGGTTCATCGGCAGCCATCTTGTGTGGCCCCATTAGAGTCCCTCTATACCAAGTACTGTGAGGATTGCATTTTTCAATAGGAGGATGAGTGCACCTCAGAGAGGCAATACTCGGCAAAGAGGGTCTCTAAATATGGGGCCAGTTAATATGGCCGAAATATCTCGTCCCTTCCGTCTCTTGGCTTCATATCCGTTCAACAAAACAGCCTATGGTTCCCTCTATTTATATTCCTAACTCTGTGCTCGGTAAACATATCTTTCCCAAAGATGCTGGGTGCGTTAAATTTGTCGACCGGCCAGTTGTCTGACTACTGGCCTGCCCTGTGTATAATTTAACAGATTATTCGTTGGCGAGCCAAAACAAAAAAGCGATTTCAGGTTGAATCAGCGTTGCCGACCAACTGAATACAAATTACTCATAGAAATTGTACATGTTGATTACATTCTTCGTTGAATATAACTCAGCGTTGTTGGTTTTCTAGTTTGTATGACTACCAACGCACTAGAATTGTGAGTACTTGATGAAATAGAGGCGAAATGTAGATAACGTTCTTTAAAACGGTTTCATGAAATTAGCAGTTTCCGATTTGTACAATTTCCAGAGAGCGGGGATTTTTCTCAGAATGTATTTTCTGTCCGTTCATATGCCAGAATTGGGAAATATTTCAGAAAATACAGCCACCAAAGTTTTTGCAGAGAGGAGCAAATCCCACTCACCCCCCGCTTCAAATCAAACACTGGAAATTAGTGCAAACCGCTTGTAATTGCTTTTATAAATAATTTCCTGATTGGTTGCAAATATTGAAGAAAAAGGAAAATCTAATATTTTTAATAGTTTATTTGTTTTCCGTTGTTGTTGCTGGTTAAACTAACCTTGTTTTTTTTTCCTTTTGTCTAATGATTTTAACCAAATTGTCGCTGTTGGTTGCTTTTATAAGCTATATTTCTAGCCTGTATTTTGAAAGAAATAGGGTACTATGCCTACTGGACATACATGGGCAAGGGATCATTTTCAAGCCTGCTTGCGTTGCTTCCAATTAAGATGAGTATCCAATTGAAACACGTGTTTTCTTGTAAGGTTAAGTGTAACACGTGTTTCAATTGGCTACTCACCCAAATCGCAAGCAACGCAAGATTGAATGAAAATTAGCCCTAATAGTTAAAATAGGCACACTCAATAAGGTAGTGAGAGTTATAAATTCATAGAGCCTCTGTCTAGAAATATATGGGCGATAGTTACGTGAACTCAAATTAATTACAAGATTGTATTTATTCTTTGTATATAGTACTTGCGTACTAACAGCATAATGTTAGCGTTTTCTTTCGAGATAACGGTTTCTTTCCATGGAAAAATATTATCTCACGCTCAGAGCACGAGAAAATATCCTCCAGTGAAGTTCTTAAAACAACTTATGTGTTTGAAACTCAATATCGATATAGTTAATGTATTATCTTTCGGACTGACTTAAAAAAAAAAAAATCAACTTGAGCCATCTCCTGAACTATAACCATACTAACACAAAACAAGTTAATAATTCCTACATCTTGTTAGTATGAACCATCACCGTGACGTATTAAGTGTTGTACACACTTTTCCAATATACCTATGAAATAATTCTTATTATTTTTAATTAACAGAAAATTTCAATTGTTTTATAGCAACCCAAACAAACATGGAATACGTTGTATACTTGAATCCAAGTTATCATACAACCCAATAATTATAGTCTGGTTGGCAACCGCTGGTTCTCGCCAGGTTTTTCTGCTTCCCGCCAAAAACGAGTTGCATGTCCTACTTCTAGTCAGCCCACAGCCAGACCGTGGCGCGGCCTGTTAGCTGCTAATTAAACGCACCCGCTGTTTCAAATTAATAGGAAGTTGATTACAGTGGCGGAAACAAAAAGAGGGCGCCGCTATCGCGCGCCCGCTCCTCAGAGGAAGCTTCGATTTTCTTTTCGGACAAATCTAATTTATCTAGAAATACAAAAAAAATTGGAGATCCCGGTTTTACATTACAAGGTAAAAATTCGAAAGAAGGAAATATCATAAATATATAATTACAAAAATACATTTAGTGGGACCCAAAGTTAAGTTTTCTATTCCTCAGACCTAAGTCCCCTTCACAAAAATCCTCCCCTGGTTGATCTGTAAAATATTGTACATAAAATATGCACAATGTAGTAAGTTTTATACATAAAATGTAAACTTCTAAAAAAAATATCTTCACTCACTTTCAGCAAGGGTTCTAGCACTAATGACAGATGGCGGAGACGACTCTGACAGCAAAGTAAGTTATTACCATAGAGTCAGGAAGAAAATAGAGAGAACATACATGACGTCACATGAAGCCAAATTCGGTTCATCGGCAGCCACCTTGTGTGGCCCCATTAGAGCCCCTGTATACCGAGTACTGTGAGGATTGCCTTTTTCGATAGAGGATGAGTGCACCTGAGAGAGGCACTACTCGGAAAAGAGGGTCTCTGAATATGGGGCCACACAAGATGTCCGAAATGCCTCGTCCCTTACGTCTCTTGGCTTCACTCCCCTCTCCAACAAAACAGCCTAAGTTCCCTCTATTTATATTCCTAACTCAATGGTTATTACTATTTCATTTTCTTTCCTCTTCTTCGTCTTCTTTTTTAAAAAAATAGTGCACTATTATTTCTGTGTGCAAAAATAAGGTCGTGAACCTGTTAAGTAGAGTAAAACGTTGTGCATGTATTGTAAAAATATTGTGATTTATAAATAAAATATTTTGAATCATAAAATTATTGAAAATATCTTAATTTAAGTAGTAAACTCTCACTAGACAGGATAAAAACGAGTTAGAACATCAGATCTTATCATGTAGCAACGTTGCTGAATTTTTGTTTAGATTATTAGAGTGTTACGATGGTAGAAATCATGGTTGTAATAAATAATAACTTACGTTTAGACTACAGAACTTGGTTACTGTGCTTGTACTACCATTTTGTTGTAAAGAAAAAGGCTACAAACTTAGAACAGAGCATATTCTTTTCTCTACTCTAAGGTTACACGGTAGAGGTTTACATTATAAAATAATGAACACAAATGAATTGATCGTAGTGTAATATTTTGTAGCTTAGTTCTGCCATCATTCCTTTATATTTTAAAGGTGATACGCACCACTAGGATGCTATATATTTTGATAAAAAAAGAAAGAAACTCACGAAGTGATCCGCGCTTAACGCCTAACTAGCGTTTAGTTTAGAGCGTAAGATGGTAACAGTCGTAAGTTGACGCTAGTTAAATTTGAAACCTCGTTAACGTTAACTTGCGTTTACATTACTAAAATGATCTTGGTTAACATACAAACAAGGCATGACTAACATGTTTTTCTCCAGTCTGTCGTTGTGTATACGGTGGCGTCAAAGTGGAACGTGGAGAACGCAGAAGTAAGAAAAAATAATATGTTTCTTTGCAAAGTAAATCCAGGACGTTCTACACGATTGGCTGCTAACTACATTAATCCATACCCCAGTTCCACAGGGTATATATAGTTTCCCAATTTTCTCGCACCTTTTATAGAGGTGACGAGCCCATGAACCACTTATTATATACTATTGCAATATTATAATATACTTATTCAAGTTTAATTTATTCATATTTATAACTTTCTCGCCTATAATATATTCATTTTTAAATTTTATGTATTCGCACAGGGTCGCCGGAATCCGGGGGGGAGCTTCCCCCTTGAAATTTTCATGGGTGGGCAAGATACATGTTTTGCCCCCCTCCTTTCAGCCTATAAAAACATCACAAAACATTGATAATCACGGGAAAAAGTTTGAAACTTTTGTTTTAGAAAATAAAACACAGCCAACTAAGATTTCAATTTTCCGCGAACTGCAGGCCGATCTTGTCGCGCGGAATCGTTTCGTGCATTCGCCTGGTTACATTATGATACAATCAGAGATTATGTTTTGTGTTTTGATTGTATTGAGGCATATCATTTGACAGGTAAAATACTGATGCAAGGAGATGAATTGACTTATCTCGCCACGGGGTTTAAGAGCTGAAAAAAGGCCACAGACAAATTCAGAGCCCATGAGAAAAGCGAACTCCATTGTCGTTCCGTTCGTGTAATATATGAGGCAGAAACAGAACACCTGTTTCAGCTCTCCTTTCAGACCAAGTTCGTAAACAACAAGAACAAGCAAGATAGTCGCTGATTGTAATATAAGTAATTAGTAGTCTTAGATATTTAGCTCGCAGTGGTCATGCAATCCGTGGACATTTGCATAATACGACTAATTTGATGTCACTCCTGGATGAAAGAAAAATGGATGTGACTGTTCTCAATCAATGGATTAATCGACGGGATAACTGGCTTAATGCTAATTGCCAGAATGAAATTTTGAAGATTATGGCACATACAATACAGAGAGACTTGGTTCCAGAAGTCAACAAGTCTCCATTTTATGAAATCATAGCAGACTCCACGATTGATATTTCAAAGACAGAACAGTTGTCTCTTGTGTGCGCTGTGTTAACTCTGATTCAATAAACCCAAAATAAATATTTATGGAAATGATCACCCCACATGACACACAATCGGAAACATTAGCATTCGCGATCAAAGATACTCTAACAAGACTTGACCTGAATGCAGAAAATATCCGCGGCCAATGATATGATGGTGCAGCTAAGATGTCAGGACGTGTGAATTGTGTGCAGAAGATAATTTCGACTTAACATCTATTGCAGTAATTATGCATTAGATCTTGTATTGCAGGAAGCATCACAAAAATGTTAATCTTTGTGTGACGTAATGGCCATAGTGAAAGACGTTTGTAACATCATCCTGGATTCTGCAAAACGAAAGACAACATACGCCAACATTATTCTTGAACCCTGTAAAACAATGAAAGGCATCGTAAACATTTGCTTCCTCTTTGCCCTACTTGCTGGTGTGTTAGAGGCAAATCTCTAATCAGATTTCAAGCTAACTACGAACGAATTCAAATCATGTTTAAAGAAATCACCAGTGATACGAGTGGTCTAAACGATGATCAAAAAGCAATACTTAAAGGGTATTTGAGAAGGATGCATAAATTCGAAACGATGTTTTTTCTGATAGTAAGTATACCTACTTTTGTTCCTTGCGAAAAACTGGCGAAAGTGCTCCAAAATTATGAAGCTTCTGCTTCTGGAGCAAGAAAAGAGCAGCAGCGATTCTAGAGGACACTCTGGGAAACCTACGAACGGGCAGTGCATTTGAAAACATCTATAAGGAAGCAAAGGAATATGCAGACAAACTACACTTAAAATTGTCCACTTCATCAAGAACAAAGAGAACACCAATTAGGCTGAAGCAGACTGATAATCCTTGTAAAGCAGCCACCCTAGAACCTGTATCACATCTTCGAAATCATTGACTATTTGTTGAACGAAGAGCAGCGCTGTTTCAATGAGTCAGGCATCAAACAACTCATAAAACTGGAGAAGATACTTTGTGAAGGAGCTGTATGTGGCGGTAAGCCTCTCTCAAGAGATTATTTGAGGCAAGAGTTGGGAGCTCATGCGTCGGATTTTAACCTGGATAGATTATGCTCTCAGCTCACGTTGCTTCCATCTACTTTGAAGACTACAGAGTCACTGACGACCACCAGCATATTAAAAATTTTAGTGCTGAAACTCTAATTGCCCGCAGCTTTCTCGACCAAGTTGTTCGTCTAGGGACTCTCATTCTCACTGTCAGCTTCTTCAGCATCTTGCGAAAGATCATTCAGCTCTTTGCTTCGTCTAAGGACATATTTGTGCGCGTCCATGACGCAGGAAAGATTGTCTCATCTACTGTTGTTGTATGTGCATAACGACCAGACTTCAAAGTTAGATTTAGACACCATTGCAAGATAATTCGTATCAAAGACAAGCAAAAGGAAAGCCACTTTTGGTCAACTTTGAAAAGAAATAAATCTAGAATCAAGTAAGTGAAAATGATAAGTGTTATATGACCAATTCTTTACATTACAAAAGAACACTTAAAATTCATTATAAATTTGAATTATTCGTTATTGTGTCGTACTTTATTAGTGTGAAGTGAAGTAAATATAATAACATTATGAAGAGAAGTGAATGTAATAACTAACTTCATACTGAAGTGAGTGTAGTCACAAAAATGTACAAGTAACTCTGGATAATTAGTGTAACTGAATTTTCAACATAAATTTTATGAAGTCTTTGGTGAAAGTTCCATCTTTCCATTTGTGGCACGAAGTCAAGTAACTAGAAAAAATCAATATTTTCTAATTTTTTACTTGATTATGTAGTCTATTTTATAATGTTTAAGTTACTTTGGAGATCTAATAGCAATTTCAAATTACAATGTACTGCAACACGAGAACTGGATTTTTAACAATAAAATTTCAATTTCCTCGTTTCCAAGTGATTTAAGTAGCTTCAAGATTCTTGAATAGTGTTCATGTAGCCATTTTTAACACAGTTAAAATATAAAGTGGTAAAAATTGTACTTACAAACAGCCATTGTAAGTACAATTTTTTTACAATTTTATTTTAAAAAATTTCCGCGCCAGAATAAAATCCAGCACAACACTAGCACTGGATTAATCCTAAAGATGTAAACGAAGATGCTTCTCGTAGATAGAAGTTTTACCCTCAGGAAACTATTTGGAGCTGTATTATTATTATTATTATTAGGCTATTATTATTGTCCAAATAAATCCAATTACTGTCACATTAAGAGCATACATTCGTATTATCTTACCTACGTTACATTCCCGCGTCTATTTTCAAGATAGTATTTCAAAAGCAGTTTGCCCTCCCAGCTGAAAATACTTCCGACGCCAGTTCGCGTATATACAATTTGACAGGCCATATTAGTCTAATAGGCTGAAACCTTTATCTGTTCCCTAGAGCGTTTAAGATTTAGATTTAGAAGCTGAAAATTCAACCAAGTTCTCATCGACGTTCAGTGGTTTCAGGTGGCTCCCTAAAAATATCATAGAAGCATATTTCCTGTCAAAATACTCGCGTTATAGCAGACAATTCTTGAGGATAGCAGCTATGAGAAAAATAATGTTCAGTACATCAGTTAAACAATAACAACATCAGATAACAAGGTACGCCGTTCTCTTGTCAGTTGAAAGCTGCAGTTCTCTCATCACGAGTAAATAGTAAGTTGCGCACTACTTTGAAAATATTAATAGTATTTTAATACATATACACATTCGAAAATCACATTCACCTTCCAGAGATTTCAGTCAAATCAGCCCTATAACTATCAGACATAATAGGTTCAACAACGAACCTTGGAATGCTATGTTACACATATTTGGAGCAGTGCTTTGGGATTTAAATTACTAAGCTAGTCTGGTTAAATTTACCGGTTGTGATCAGTGCCGGCGTAAGGGGGTTGGGAGAGTGATAACACCACCCAGGGCCCCTAGTGTCAAGGGTGCCTCCACCGCACAGTGGGACGAAATAAAAAAAACTGAGACAACGTTCCAAAATTCAAAATTAAAATAATAATAATAACTCGAAAACAATCTTATACTGTAGTTAAATGTCCAATACGTACTAAACTACTTCGTTTGTTAACTTGAAACGCATAATCATTTGTTAACTTAAAGTTGCCCATTTTTTCAATATTTTCAGAATGCGTTTGTGTACATTTTCTGTCTGTAGCTGCCATTGAGGCAAATAATGTATGTAAAATATGGTAGGTTCTCTAGTTCGGCTACAGTGCAATCATAACTCTAAAGTGGTTAAGAGTTGCATCCTAATGTTTTTGTAATATATACATCGAAATATTAACAAAAAAATTTTGGAAAATGTTTTTTCCAGTTTCATCGAGACGTACAAAAAAAGTGAAGTGAGGTCAAGCTCTGATTTTTAGTTAATATAAAGTTTAGGATAAATACTTTCAGGGTATCCAACATTTAGCTACCACCTTCTGTGTAAAGCCTCCCGAAACGCAAGAAAACATGTTGCGCACGTAAATACTTGCGATGATAGAATCTTTACCTTCTTTCTTAATGAAAGATAGCTGAGAACTGAGGCACTGATTAACAATAGTAACGAAGAAGTAGAATGGGGTGGAGTGGGTGGAGCTGGTATGCAAGAGTGATAGATTAGAGTCATTAGAAGCATGGGGTGGGAATGAGACATACACTCTGATTTCTAAGGTGCTAAAGATCATATAATTTCTTCCATGAATTCTTACTTCCAAAAAAGGATATGAATATTTCAGAAGGAACGGTTGCACTCCTAATTAGCCCTGAGCTCTTGTAAACAAATTGAAAAATTTTCTACTATTTACGAATGCGTAACCTGTCTGACATTTTATCACAAAGACGACAAATTATATATTGTTGTATTCGTACGCGCCCAACGTACCTGAAATATTACTACAAAAGGTACAAGCCAGACGTCCATTTCAAAACAGGTTCTTCTTCAAACATTTTGAAATTGAGAATTCGTTTTATCAGTTTCGAACTCATTAGTAAGATTTAGTGATTCCAAAAGTCTTCAAATTCATTTGAATTTCGTAAGAAAATGAAGGACAGAAACATAATTAACAGTAAAGGTTGTATGTATGTAATTTTATCTTTTCCAGTATTATTTTGGAACATTCTCCAAATATTTTTAAGATATTCATAGCTGTAAATTTAAAAATTAGAAATGAATAACAAGTGCTTGTTCCAATTTATAGCATTTATGGTGCGTGAACAAGGACCCGTAGGAAAATTGACGCCTGGAGAGATAATATTGCTGGTCTCCGTATTTTTCACATACCTATAGTTTACGAACTCTAAATTTTTCTTGCCTTTTTATTAATAGTGTTGATTATTTTATACAACGCTTAGAAGTTCCATTTGCTTCAAAAACAAGCAAGCTAGTCTGGATATCAACAACAGCATGTGTTTTGTACCTGGGGAGAACTCATTAAAGCATTTTATGTATTTTACGATAGCAGAACTTATAAAGAAATCGGTACAAGTAAATATCCACTCCTTAAATCAGTAGAATACCTCGATGGTGGTCGGTGATGCAATAACTATGCCGTATCAGGGCTCTTACTTGTACGATGGCTGTAATAGGATAGTTCTAAAGCAAGACTTTCCACAATCTCAATATTCATTATAATGCATAGGAATTATAACGAGTGAACGAGAAGTTCTGCGTCTTGGCTAGTGATTCTCCCACGAGGCTCCCACTTTCCCGTGGGGCTCTGATTAGCGTGATAGTAGGATATTATGGCTAATAGTAGCAGTCAGTGCTCTCGATTGTGTTCGCGAAAGGACCTCGAGCAAGTTCACTTGCACAGGGCCCCAGCTTCCCTTACAACGCTACTGGTACTATTTTATTTAACTTTGTTTCGGTTTATAACGAGGAAATTGTAAGCATTTCTTCGGAATTTTACCCAAAATTAATTCTTGATAAGTGAGTTCATATTTTATTTTGAAAATACTAACCTTATTTTGTGTTTATTTTCTATCCGTAGTGCTTCCTGATGTGTATGATGAAAAAATATGAACTTGTAAGTACTTAAAATCAAATTTAAACGTACTATAGTTGTTATTACTGTAGTGTTTTACGAAGATTAGATTTATTTTTTTAAATTAACCCATTACAAATGGAAAATTAAAGAAAAATATTATGTGTACTTATGATCTTTTAAAAATTTAGTTTGACGTTTGATGTTTGAACTGGAATATTTGATTTTAATATTAAGCAAAAATTATACTATCTACATATTATAAAGATATCTGTTGAGAATTTGTCATGAACCTGTAACAATTCTTCCTCACTGAGAATTCCGACTTGCGAATCCTCCTTCCAGAGAGTCCATATTACGATTTTCGAAGGAGATTTGCAAATATTCGGTGTATCCGTGTTTCCGATGAGAGAAAAAGATCAGGCTTTAACGTACTACTCAGGCATTTAACGTCAATGTTTTCCCATATCCTTGTCCACTGGTGAGTGGGATTAATGAAAGTGATCCGTGGTATAGAACGGATTTACATTATTATTTATATAAAACTGATATAGTTGTTGAACAGTAAATTTATCGAAACCACGTGAATCCATTCCACTAATGCCAATTCAGTTAAGTATGTTAGCAGATACCTCAATGGATAAACTGGCAACGGTGTCTTCATTTTAATATTTCCTGTTGCAGCCAACAAAACTACCCCTGATATAAAATTATAAAAGAAACAAACAAAGAATTCTATCATAAATTTAAATATTTCATTAAGTGTTGTATAACGTAGGAAAATTTTCCTAATAGAGAGTTATACGTGAATCATTCTTTGAGGCCACTGTATTTTCAAAATACGTATACTGTAAGTGTCTCAGAATATTGTCTATATGCGTTGTCTGTATTCGGATTAAGGCAAAGCTTTTTTGTCCTCTTACTATTCAAAATAGCGCCTGACACCTTCTGTATTCCTTTAATGTGGTTAAAATACCAGGCAGCGCCTCAGCATTTGAAAAAAAACATTGCGTTAAACCATCAAAATATGATTGTGTTGTAGGCTGCTTCTGATAAATAGTGACCGGGTTAGAAAACTGCTGTACTAAAGAACTAATCCCTAAACTAAATAAAATAAGGGATTCAATGGTAAATTTGTAGATGGTATACTCTGCGCTCGTTGTAACAAAATCTTTCGCTTACTTGTACAGTTACAGAACCCATATACCGGTGTAATTCATAAATTTAAGTGGGTATACGGTGATGCCTAAAAAATGAGGTGGGTATACGCCATATACCCGCGTATACCCTCCATTACATCCCTGGGAATACCGTTTTCAATAGCACATTTTCTTGATAACCCTGAGTTAACCTTAATTTGAAGAGTTCTATTATGAAAAAAACAAACAATAATCAAATCCAAGAATATAGAATATATGCCATACCACCCCCGTAGCCAGCCGAAAACCATAAGAGGGCCGGGCAAAATTTAGGGTGGCTAATCGATATATCAAACGGAAAAAGGCATGGTTGCATAACAAACAGGAGAAAAATACATACATTTCAGTGAATTTTCTGTACTTTTTATTAGTAAAAGAGACTGTCATTGCACGGTTAGATGATAATGATTATGTTTATCATCTGTACTCCTACGGAAAGTTGTCTTATTTGCGCTTATTTCTATCCACATTTACTCCAGACAACGTCTGGGAATCACCTACTTCCCTTGGGACATCCCTTGCGCATCCATTGCATAATTTTGGAATATGCAGTTCTGAATAGAGCAGGTCTTTGAGGGTGACACACCGCCTCTGATCTACTGTTAATGGTATTGGAGTTATTAAGCTTTAGAATTCATTTTCCCACACTTTCGGATCCCAAATTTCGTGAGGTAGGTAGATATATCGGCGTTATTTTGCAACACCCTATATATATATATTCCATTACGTCGCCGCATATATCGCACATGAATTTCGCTGATAAGCATGATTACGGAAAAGTTACAGTTGCTTGATCTGATGAAACATATGAGCCAATATATTACGCAAAATTTACACAGTATTATTCAAAATTAATCTACAAGGATAGCATTATTATTTCCAGAAATTTAGGATAGGTATAGTTTGGGATCATTTTGGGATCATCTATCTATTTCTCTATTTAAATCGAGACAATCAGACCATTATCTGTTTCGATTCTAGCCTACAGTTTCTCTTGCGAAACCAACGTGTGATTCGACTTTAACTACTTCCTATAGCCTAATCATTGGGGAATCGAAGCCCGCATCCTTGGAATTCAATCAACAATTCCTTTCACTTGTGTGTGTGGTAAGATTCTCATGTTTGGGATGATACCTGTAGAATGTTTTAGTGGAAACTACTTGTGTGGCTTCTCTAGCTAAAAGGACTTCTGCCTCATGAATAATTCTGGACCCCAATAAGCTTAGTTTTTAGTTCAACTGCTTCTAGGCACGATGTTTTGGATTGCGCAGTGTGGCGTTTGTTCGTCTGTCTCTTACATGCAAATATTAATAGATCAAAATTTTCTTTTGTATCTTTGTTACTTGGTTCTTTCATTTCTTTACGAATTGAGTCAATGTCTATTTTCGCTATTTGTGGATTTCTGTCCATTGACCATATAAAGGGAATTTTCTCCTTGTTTATAGTACGTAAAACTTTTAGAAATGTACTTAACCATGATGTTTTTAAAAATCCATTTGCTTACATTCTGTTTCTGTCAGTTTTGTTTAATATAACAAGTAATAAATCTGCTATCTTTGTCAAATTTTTAGCATTTTGCCTAAGTGGCAGGTTCTTTCAGGCCGGTTTATTCTTCTCCATTTTTCTATTTCTTCTAGCCATGATTGGACTAAACACATAGATGTCGGTGGAGAATATTTGTTGCACTATTTGTTTCTAGAAGCTGTGTGGAATTTTGTTCTTTTAATTTTTAAGTTCTTAAACTTTTTTGTGTAATTTGTTGTGTAAGGAGTTTAGCAACCTCATGATGTCGAAGCCGTTTTCGTGCTTTTATGTTATATTTTTAGGGGAAGTTTGCCGAGCTCCTTTGCCGTTAGTCCCAGGCAGGAATCGACTTAACGATCCTAGAGTTTTTTTTGCTGTGTTAGCTGCCCTTTTTATTGAACAAAGAAGTTAAGTTGATGGTGTAGATAGACTGCTAATTTATGGAACTGAATACTTCAATGTACACTTTTAAATTATATTTTATATAGAGACAGCCTAGTCTCTTTTAAATTTGAATGTAATTTGTAAGGCCTTTAGGCAACTTTGACTCATGTCAGATGGAAAAGAGTGGGATAAATTGGTGGAATGAAGAAAGTGGGAGGAAATGGGAGTACCCCGATAAAACACACGCACGCAGTGTTTGTCCACCACAAAGCCCACATGGTATGAGCAGAGATCGAACTGACGACCCCTTGTGCAGTACCAGAGATGAGCGCTATACTATTTAGCCAACGCAGCCCCCTCTTTTAAATGAAAGTAACTTCAGGTGACACTCGCAAATATATCTCATTTCTTCTCTAATTTTATAGAAACTGGCATGCACCTTCCGAACGCACCGATACGTCTAACAATGCCTTTGTATTTTCACAAGACATTAATTCACGTTTGATCATTATTTTATAATATTTTTCGAATAAGCAACTTGCAAAATGAATTTGCAACTTTGTAACAGCTCGTCAAGGGAACCCTTTCTGATATTTGGTATAGGAACGTACTTCTAAAACTACGTATAAAGTGTTGACTTTTCTTTTCATAAGAGTTACATTCGATTCGAAAATAGTGGAATACGATATACTGTATAATACACACATCTGTACCAATAATATACATTTAAAAGCATATATAGAAAATTATTAAAATTTTGTCATACATACCTTTGACCTTTAATTTCATACATGTATGAAAGGTATTGATTGGTAGGTGGGCTAGGAAAATTTTAGAGGGCTAAGCCCCCGTACCGAATCAAAAAGGTTCGAAATAATAGAAAGAAACTAGCTGCAAATATTTTGGCTGTATTTTTAGGTTAAGTATTCATTGCTATTAGGACCATTGTGCGCCCCCTCAAATATTGTAATGACAGTCACTTTTTTGCTGAAAATTTAGAACCGGAATCAGATAAATAGTGTCCAAATACCGTTTATATTTCCCTCAATTGCATGGAAGGGAAACAACGCCATCTGTGGATTGTTTTTTGGTTATAGAAACAAGCATTAGGCAAATGTATTTTAATTTATTATTTATGGTTGGCCTTATTATTTAATTTATTATTTATAGTCTCCAAAAATCAAGCATATGCTACGACTGCCATCTTGGAGAATGACGGCCAACATTAAGTTTTTTTTTCAGTTCTCGCGGACACTAAGCATCACATCGAAAAAAGTTTCAAACGAAGTTTGTTCAAAATGGAATTATCAATCTTTTTTTAATTACCTTTTTTTTTATTTGACCAATGATAAAGCCACAAAATGACGTCCAACCGAAAATACTTTTTTTTTTCATAAACCAAAATCTTTATATCGATATAAAAAATTCTTACAAACATGGTATTTAGAAAGTACAACGCCCCCGAAGTAACATATGAGAAGTCCCCAAAAATTAGTTGTGCATTTTTTTTTCACTTTTCGTGGGAACTATGCTGCACTTCAAAAAAATGTTTTAAATTAGTTTGTTCATCATAAAATTAGAAGGTCATTTCTTTCATTGACCAGAAGCAACAAAATGACACAGAAGATTGTCATAATATTCTATTTTCATTTAGCATTTTAATAAATAATGAAGGTAGAAATTAATGCTAACAGCATAAACTGCTCATTTCCTCCCCCCCCTAAATTGATTACACAATTTTTCTGTAAAGAAATAACATAAATGATAACACCAATACACAAAATGTAAGCACTAAGAATTAAATACAAGATTGCAAGTAAGTTTCACTCAAATTTTAATTTGTTCCAAAAAAGTAGCAAACGATGTGTACGAAAGTACTGTTTTCTGAGTACAAAATGTTGCATTTAGAAACTTAAACAGAGCATTACTGTGAAGAAATGGGATTGATCAAATGACAAAAACAATAATAACAATAAATTCATAATTTTATGCTGAACAAATTTTATTAAAAACTTTTTGTTTTTTTATGTCACCCTTAGTTTCCGCGAAAATTGACAAAAAATTAATTTTGGCCGCTATTTTGCAAAATGGCGCCCGTAGCAGAACTTCGATTTTTGGAGACTTTTAGTATGTTACTTAGGTGGACAAATACTATATGTATACCAAGTTTACCTATAATCACAAAATTTTGGCTTAAAATGACTGCACTATTGGACCATGGTTGGAAATTCAACGCACCATAAAACAACGTTGCCGACAAATTAGTATACATTAGCCCAACGAAGCATGTTCCTTGGGAAAGCTTTCGGGTTATTGCCTGGAAGACGTTAAGCTCGAGCTTGTCACTTGTAAACATTGTATAGAATTCTTCATTTACTGCTAAAGCAGTAAAATTTGCGGACATTTAAATTTGCTTCTGTGCAACTTACTCTTTCTTTTCTGACCATCATACCTGACTAGTTTTTGGTCAGGTCTGCTACAAGTAAATCTTGATGTGGTGTGAAGTTATACCATACGCAATGCAAATTCTAAACTTTTAAAACGCTCTGATTTAAAATCGGTAAAATGGACATAGCTGGTTCTTTTCCTGTAGTCGTCAATTTTCTAATATTTTAGCTTAACAAGAATTATTGAAAGGAATGTACTAACTACATGTTGTAATTAAGTAAAGGTGTTTCTAGTCATTTCAAGTTATCTAAAATTCCTACACACAATACTAGTAAGCATTAAATATTCACCTCAAAGAGCTGTACACAAGTATGGTTCAAAGTTAGTCCAAGTTATTATCTGAGCTACGAACTTAGTTTGAATGATTCGTGGGCGAGGAACAGAATCTTAAGAAAACGACAATCTAACATCTTAGTCTAGCCGTGAAGTATTGTTTCCATGAATATGGAAACCAAGCATGCTTTAGTTCCTTGGAAATCACAGTGTAATAAACACCAAATAATAGAATGTATTCTTCCCATTTCCTCCGCGAAGTAAGCCAAAGAAAATGGAAGCGAAATCCGTCCTTGCTCAAATCTAACTAGAATAACTCTTCTATGAATGTAATGCGAGGCTTGCATAGAATTGGGTTCTCTGTCGATCACGTGCTTTTTATAGGGCTCCACCAAGTCAAGCACTCCATAAGATGACGTCACTTTCTCACATTAACATCACAGGAACCAATCAAATACAAACACTTCTGTTACCAGGCGTACTTAGTCGAAAAGTCAGGATATACTTTTTAAGAGCTTACACATGATGATTCCAGTTTGATGATTACTTCTAATTTGTATTTTGTTTTGCAGATGGATAACTCTGGACAGTTTAACATAGAAAATATAAACGAAGCGATCGAGAAAATCACCAATGATGATTGGAAGGAAGCTTTTAAAAAACATTATCCATCATGCGTTGAAAATAGCCGTATGTATAATTTAAAAATATGTTTTCTATCTATCTACACAGTAATTCAAAATCGTAAATATTTGGGGCTCTCCAAATGCAATAACCTACGCAAATTAATTGTGTAAAAAAATGTTATGATAAATTGCTTATTGTGTTGTAATGAAATCTCAGATTCATGATAATTGAGCAGCTGAAACATTTCTCATGTACGAGGCATGCTTAAAACTTTTGTCTGTAGTTTTTTTAAAATGTACCTATTATACTTGTGCGTCTGGCAACACTGTTATCTCGCGGTAACAGAATATCACTCGTTGCGTTGATTTTCGTTGGCATGACAATTCCCCACATTGTAAAAAGAGAAATGGCGAGTGAATGTGTTTTGTTTTGCGTATAGCAGAGATTAATTATAAAATTTCTCTGGAAGGAAAGAGTAAGTGGTAATGAAATTCACAAGAGACTTCATGAACAATTTGGTGAGTCGTTGTGTGTTCCGTTCAAGGCCTTCGTTCGTTTTTTTTCCAATGGTGTAAAACGTTCAAAGAAGACAGACAAAGCGCCGACAACGAAGCGACGCCATATGATCACGTGGTAAGTGAGCTGCTACTGGACAACAGAAGGATTGCGTAAGTGATCTGAGTTCAGCCATCAGTACAATTTTCTACAGCGATTTCCACAAGAGAAGAGACGCAAACTTCTCAACATCCCATACAGCTAAGGTAACCAGCACCCAAACTTGCAACAAGTTTGTACGACTTTTGGCATTGTAAGTTTGCACGAAGCTTGGCATTGTAAGTCTGCACACTTCCTACAATCTTACAGCAAACTTGCTAGTTGACCTAGGACAAGGTTGCTACAAACTTTTCACGCTAAACTGCTACAAACCTGTCTTGTTAAACATCAAAGCTGTGGCGGGAAAAAATCAACTGTTTGCAGTGGGGATCAAACCTAGAATCTTCAGTTTTGTTAGTTTCTGAAGTAAATACATGCATATTGGCTGGGAAAGATTATTGATCTTGTTTGAGAGCTATGAAGCCTGCTTCGTAGATTTTTCACAAACGAGCCTCCTCAGGAAAATTATAATGATGCGTATACTTCACTATTCGGGTCGATGCCATATCGCATTTTTAGTCTTTGAATTGCGTTTAATGAAAGAAAAGATTATCTAACTTGAATTGTTTATTTTCGGGAAATGCGTTCAATTTTGAAAATTGTATAAAATGATGAAAAATATAAAAGGAAGGAAAGTGTAAATATTTATAAGCATGAACTAAAATAGTTGTTAAAATAATAAGATTTTTTTTATGGAAACCCGGCGTTTTAGTCGGTAATCCTACAGGAAAAATCAATGTAAGGAAAAATCAAGGGTAGTTCAAACTTGGTGTAATCTAGAGTTCTATCTGGGAAATTGACAGCCAATTTGTTTGAGAAATGGCATCAAACCGAAGAGTCTTTATGATTCTCCTCAGGTGATTTGCTTGTGAAAATTAAATCAGTCTTCTTCATAACTGTAACACAGGATCAATAAGCTTTCCCAGTTTCGAATTTAAACCTATATACATGCATTTCCCAGATAGCATAAATATCCGAGGGACATCCCAGGGACGTCCTATACTGCCGAATCGTAACCCAAGATATGCAGGAGATCCGTCTTTGGACGTTCTACTGGTATATCCCAAAATGATCCTGATGGGACGTCCGTTGGATTTACCACAGAATTGCATACGTGAGCAAGAATGTATTTCTTAAGCTTTTTTTTTTTTATCAAGGAATGTCGACAGTTATTTGAGAAAATTTTGCTCACAATGAGACAGCATGCAAAATTAAAAGAACACCCCGCCATCCTGACTGTTTTTTCACTCGGGTTTTCTGTCATGAGAAGTAAATTTTCGAGACAGTGCATTCACAAATAGCCACAAGCAGCCTTCCCTTCTTTGCTACATCTTATTCTCATTCCTGTCTCGATCTTAGCAAGATGTGTAAATGCCATTAAAAATTAATTAAGTTTTGTACGAAACATGTAATGCTGCTCAACCGTCGGTTGTTTTCAACAGTACGGTTTACGATGCGCAACTGTTTTGTTGTTATAAATTTTGGACGTTGCGGATTTTGGATAGGTACGCGGGTTCGAACTTTGTTGTCGACTAACCTGACTGAGGTATTCAGGGTTTCCCATAGTTTCACCAGGCAAAAACCGGGATGGTACCTTAAGAAAGGTCCTGGTCCTCGCGTTCCCCATCCCTTCCCTATCACATCTCGGCCTAAGTCAAAGATGCCAAAAGGTCATGAATAAAATCAAATTCACTAGGGAACCATAAGGTATGTTACTTCTTAAAATATATCATAATAAGGTACTAACAATAGTGTACAAAATATATCCGCAAGGAACGTTTGAAAACTGAGTGTCAAGCGAAGAATAGGTTCTGAAGCTAAGAGAAGTAAAAAGGTGTCGCTATACTGATTGACAATGACTACTCCACAGGAAAAAGCACAATGTATTTCTTGCTTAATGGATAGTGGCAGTGATGGACACGAGCGCTCCCCCACCTGAAAGCAAAATATTTTATTTTTATAGCATTAAGTCAACAATTTACTTTATAGAAAGCTTCTGTTGTTTTTGTTTCAATAACAAATTAATTTTGTTTTGTTAGAATGAGCAAAGTGTTTCATATTTCATGATAAAACTTAGCAATATTAGGAAAAATATGATAAACTTACTTAAAATTCATTTGCCGAGAAAATATACAAATTGCTCCTTGTCTATTCCTCAGATCAGCGCGCCCTTCTCACGAAAATCCTGAATCCGCCCCTGGAGTGAACATAATAAGACAGCGAACAAGGTATCTTCCCAGGGATCAGAAAGAGATTTTAGTATCCATATCTAAGATTTAGTTTCTTTCCTGTCCAAGAGAATAAATGAATAAAATAAAATTGATTTCTTCGTGAAAATAAATGTTGTTCAATTGTTTTATTTTCATCTCTTTTCAGAGCATAAAAATCACTGTGAGAAAGCATATTTGGTTTCTAAATGCATTATGGATAAAAATAAAAACAGAGTAAGTACTTTTACGATTTCAAATTTTTCTTCCATCTATTACTTATTAGGCTAGGCACGCACTAGCAACTTTTTCTGGGTGATTTTTTTAAATTGAGAAAATGAAACACGTACTTCTATATGGCAGCGCCCGTACTGGCAATTTTCAAATCACCATGTTAAAAAAATATGAAACACGCTCCATGACTGCGGTGATTAAATTATCATTTACAGAACTACGACACATGTGTTTAAACCTCCCTGCGTTCACTAGCAACTAAATTGCTCAATTCGATGGCTGCGGACTGTACCCTCAGGAAGAAGTAATTACAAATAATTACACAGTAAGAAGTAATTTATTCATTAGTAGTGTATTTTGCAATAAAGGCATGTAATCGTTCATGGTTGAATTATTTATAGGGTAGACCGGGGCTATTTGAGTATAGTAAGAGAAAAGTCAAACTTTCCCAAAACCGACGTACTTTCGAGTTTAAATAATTATGCCATAATCTACGTACATTATTATGGTAGAACATATTAAAGAATAAAGAACCTGTTAAATCATGTAAATTCTGAAAACGAATTTAAAATAAAAATGGCAGAATTCGAGACTAGTATTAATCACGGGGCTATTTGGGTCTTTCGCTGTATCAACATTGTTTACATTAATCATATTACCGCTCATGTATATTCTTAAATTATGCCCTTTTCTATATAATTTGTGAAAAACAAAACATTAATAAACATTTCCCCTGAACCCTGTTTGTTTGAAAAACTCGAGCCAACGAACAAACAGATATTCATTAACCTAACCACTATCTGATAAGAAAACATGACAAGCCGGTGGTAGATTGCTGACGAATTCTTCTCCGGTACGCTTGGTGGGATGTATTGTCCAACTGCGTTGGAAGAGACTATAACAATGACATTCTCGCCTCTTTCGACGCTAGTGAGACCAACCACATCTTTTTCCCCTTCTTGGCAATGACCTTGCTTGGGTTGTTATTAAGAGGAAACCCTGTTTTATCCACATTGTGTATACGCTGTGGTTTTGTGTTGGCACTAATCGTCGAAGTAACAGATTTGAACAGTTGAAAAAATACAGTCACTGTTTCCTTATTAATGCCGTCAGCACGAGCTCTTGAAAGTCCCTCAGGTTTTCGTTATAATAAGTTCGGATGTCTTTTCATGAAACTTGAAAAACAATCTTCACCAGCTAATCCTTTGTTTCTCCAAGGATGCGTAATTCAAGAGTCATAATTCGCAACACTAACTCTTCCTCCTGTTCTTCTGTCAGTACTGTGGAGTGTCCTATGGCTTTCGGTTTTGCACTTTGAACTATTTCATCATTATCACCCAAGGTTAGTCTCAACCTTTGGCCCTGCACTTTCCTTCGCAAAGTTTCAAATTCACATTGCAGAGCTCCACGTAAACTCAAATCACCTTTTGTTACACTTTGGATGGCCTTCTCCATGTCTTCATTGTTTCACTTGAATTTATGTTTTGATTTGTATCTCCGTACATCTAAAAAGAAAATGAAATGTTTTGTTTTACATACATGCATCATATAGGCTAAACCATAAATACAAAATTAAAATTCATAAATTAAGTAATTTCGCATAAGTTTACACCTCACCCAGATAGCCCCATTTTTTTCGACTCACATAATCCCGTTGCGCATTTGTTTACGTAGGAACGTACTACTTTCACATAAGACAGCGGAGAGCAACAAAAACGGCGTTTATAACATGCAGACGTTCTGTTTTACGACTACGGTAAATAATTTTACAAATATATGCATTTACGCAGGTTCAGCACCTTATATCATGCAGCCACTATCAGAGCATAATATGAAGTATTGCAACTCACCTTGCTCAGAATAGTCGCAAATTCACAGCAACTGATAAGAAAGCAGCAGATCAACCACATACACACCCTTCCCTTTGTCAACGAATTCACAACTGAAGGCAGGTTCAGCGTACTGGTGCGCATATTAAAGGCGCAGTGACATTTTTTCTTACGTTTGACCCACATAGACCCTTGACTCAAATAGCCCCGGTCTACCCTATTTGAAGTAAAAAAGTTCAGAAAGTAAATAGACAAAATACAGAAACGCGCAAGTGATATTTTGAAATAAAAAAATTATATTTTGTGTTCAAACATAATTATGGAAGTAGTTTATTAAGTTCAAGACTTAATATTTTTTGTTACAACTTCAGAGCTATATTTTATAATTGTGAAATTCTCTCAAAATTATTTCGTGAATATTTGTCGTAAGTCAGCAATATCCTAGTGCAAGGGTCTTCCAATGGTGGACTCCGTTTCGGATCCGGACCCCTAAGCCTTTTTGTTTCGGATCTCCACGGTTTACTACGAATAGGAATTAATTTATGGTCTTTTGGCATCATTCGCTCACACAGGGTTTGCTACGATGGTAAGAATAATATGTGAATGTACTGTATTATATGTATACTCTTCACTAGTTGTAATGTACGAAAAACAGGGATGTGTAATATGAATTCATGCTAATTTACGCTATTTTGTGGGACAATTCTGCAAGATAAGTGACAGGATAGTGAAAATGAAGTATGGTCTAAGTATTGTTTCGTGCATAAGCCTGGTAATGGCAGATTTAGTGATGAACGAATGGGAGAAAGCAATAATCGCAAAAGATAGTGATAAATTACTGGTGTTTTGTAGGTACGTGGATGATTATTTTAGAGTATGGAAAGGCATTAGAAGACAATTAGAAAACTTTATTAGATGAATGATGAGCAAAAGATAATTATATTGGAGAGAGAAATGGAGGAAGACGGTGTGTTTAATTTCTTAGATATGAAAATAACGAGAACAGGGGAAGGCTAGTTTGTAACGTCGTGGTTCCAGAAGGACTATGCCGCGGGCGTATACTGCCATAGCAAAAGTGACGTCGACGAGGGAACAAAAGTGAATTTCATTAGGAATATGGAAGAAAGGGTTGATATGATAAATATGGAGGAGGGGCAAAAGGAGAAAGACACTGAAAGGTTATGGGAACATCAGAAAGGGAATGGTTACGCTGACGATGACACGACGAGGAGTAGGAGGGAAACAAAAGAAAGGTAGACAAGAAGAAAGGATGCAGGGGAGATCACAAACATGATCAGGAGAATTCTAAAGAGGCTTAAAACATACAGGAAAGGCGGCATGAGGGCATTAGATATCGTTAGGAGAAAGAAGATGGGATCGACAACGGACTCGCGACAAAGAGGGGTCATATACGAAGTGTCGTATGGGGTCTGTGATATGGTTTATGTGGGGGAAACCAAGAAGAGGCTGCAAGAACGTTTAAAGCAACATAAGGATGATATCAGATTAAGGAGAGACACTAACGCTATTTTCAAGCACGTCAGTGAAATGGGTCATGAAGTTAACTTAGAAGGGGCAACAGTAGTGGAGCATGAATGTAGGCAATTAGTTAGAAAGTAGAAAGAAGCGAGAAGGATAAGAGAGGTAGCCGATAAGGCTATGAACTGGAACAGTGGATATAGTATTGATGAAGAGTGGGGGGACATTTTGAAAATGGAAGAACTGAGGAGGAAAACGAGAACAATATGAGGACGCTAACCGGCAATTCTTATAGCAGTTTCTTAGAGAGCTTTAATTTTTATTTAATTTATTTGTTTTACTTATTTATTTATATTTGTTATTTTTATTTATTTCTTATTTACTTTTGTATTCTTCGTATTTTTAATTTGTGAGAAGGTAACTAACTAACTTTAGAAATATATTTATTGAATTTTTAAGCTCTTTTGTTTAAACCGGTGTAGAGAGGGACTTGTTTTCGTGAAAAGATATTTTTAAGAAGGTGTTTCCGGCAATTATCAGTTAAAAGGTGGATGTGATCTGGTGGCTCATCAAATTTGACAGGTGAAAGGCAGGTTCGCTCACTACTAAGAAAACTGAACTTTTACTTAGTAGTGTCCCCTGATTGGTGGAAAGAAAAGACGATCTCCTTTCTTTATTGATTAGATATTTTTTTCCATATTCAGTTGTAGAATGTAGTCTGAGGAAGGAAGTGGTATACTTCCGAAACCGTTACGTTTGAAGTTTTCTTTGTTATTAAAAAAAATCAGCCTTGTCAGAAAGCTTTGTTTTTCTTAATTTACGCCATGTTTACTCTTTAATTTCATTGTTCCCAAAAATGTAGGGAATAACCAAATAAGCCTAAATCTCTCTCGTGGGCAATACCATCTGTACCCCAGGAGAAATTAATTGAAGACCTAGTCCTGACAGTTCTAGTATTTTAATGTTGCAGTCAATCTCTCTTGTGGTGGTATTAAACCAGTCGAAAAGTAGTAGTTTGGTATGGTATGATATGACCAAGAACGTTATAAAATCTTTCTATCCTTGCTTATATATCCTGAAATGAATGAAGAACTTCTTTTTATAGTCTCTCAAAGGTTCAAAGACCCAGCCCCGTGGTCCAGAAGGTAACGGTGAGAACTTCGGATTGATAATGGGTAGGCCCGCGGGTTCGAACTCCACGGTCGACCATCCTGATAGGTTTTTCAGGGTTTCCCTCGCTTTCACCAGGCAAATGCGGGGGGTAGTACCTTAAGTAATATCCTGGCCGATACCTTCTCCATCCTCTACCTATCCTACCCTGACTTGAGCTCAGGATGCCAAAAGCCCATAAATAAATTCAAAGATGCAAGGAGTTTATAACACTGCAACTTTAAAAGTCTCTGGCTTTCAATTGGATGAACTCAATGACATTTATTTTCGCGTTTTCTCCTTTATCTTAAATTAAGAGTAGCCTACCGCGCTAACCGTGTAATCTCAGGTGTCAGGCCAGCATCTCCAAGGTTCTGGGTTCGAATCCCGGGTGGGACATGGATGTTCCAACTACATTTTATTTTAGAAAAGCAGCACAACATGCAGCTATTTATTTGAAAATAATGACAATACGGCCTTGTATGCATCTTGGATAAAGAAAAACACAGCTTTCTGACAAGGCTGATTATACTTTAATAACAAAAAGAAACTAACGTGTAACAGTTTCAGAAGTATACCACCTCCTTCTTCAGACTGTACTACAAGTCTTAAAATGTTGTAGAGTGCAGTCTGAAGGAGTTGGTATTCTTCCGAGACTGTTACACGTTAATTTCTATTTGTTATTAAAGTATAATCAGCCTTGTCAGAAAACTGTGTTCTTCTCTATTTATTCGAAACCCATTTTGATGATGAGGAACTAAAATTTCCTAGTGCGCACAGCCTAAAAATGTTAGTGATTTTTTAATCAACTATTTTTTTTCTCTCTCAATTTTTTAATTGCAACTGCCCGCCTAAGATTATAGTATATATTCAATATAGGATTTAGAGGGGCAATAAGGAAAAATGGTTGAAAAGCTTGCACAAATTTTATTTTCTTCACAAAAATGCCCTTAACAACGTGTTAGTTTAGCCCCTCTACCGCCCCTGCTTTCCCCACCATCTTGGGAAAATGGAGTCAAAAACTTTTTTTAAAAAATATCTTGCTTGAAAAGCATTTTTAGAGCAAAATGTGTTAGTACAAAAATTAATCTACACAAAATTCTCTACAAGAAAGGCTATTTTTATATATCATTCATCAGGATGTTCCCTTTAGGCGCTAGAGATGCAATTTTACCTGACATCGTTTTATAAGAGAAAAACAGTGTTAATTTTCTTGTCTGACAACTTAGGGTTCATATTTTCATTTGAAGCACTAATTCTAAAGGTCTTAAGGAAATAAATTGTAAACTCAAGTAATTATATATCGTATATGTATTAGTAATTATGAAATAACCTTGTAAGAATTCATAGGAACTAAATTAACATTATAAGATTTTTTTTAATGCTATTTAATTTCTGTGTAAATCAAACCGAGGAAAGTTGATAGAAATTTTATTTTCTTCAGAAAAGTGTCTTTAACAACGTGTTAATTTTGCACCCTTCTACCACCCCTACTTTGGCCGCCATCTTAGGAAAATGAAAAATGGCGCCAACAGACAGTTTTTTAAATAAATATTCCGTTTGAAAAGCATTTTAGAGCAAACGGTGTTATTACAAAAATTCATGTACACAGCATTCTTTACAAGAAAGGCTATTTCTATTTTTCTTGTAGGATGCACCGCTTAGGCGCTAGATGTGGTTGGAATTTTTTCGTACGCCATTTTGTATCATCAAAAGTTTTTTAAAAACGTTTCATATATATTGTTCTGTAGTGGTTTTCTATCTATAGAATTGAAATTAACATATTCAAGTCAAGACAGCAAACTCTTCAGCACCTATGGCGACATTTCGTAGATCTGAAGTAATAAGTTTAATTCCTACCATGTTTGCCTCTTCGCTTCAGCATCCATTATGGATGAGTTCACAACTCGCTAGACATAATTCCTATGCACGTAAAAGGGGTAAAAGCTTGATATTATCTTTGATGGATGTCCTGAAAAATTAACAATCAAAAGTATTAAAGCTACTGGACAAGTTCGTCAACTAGCATAGTTCTCGACGGCGATAATAGTTTATGAAATAATGTATATTACAATAAGCAAAACTTCTTTATTTCCAATCAGAGAAGCAGGAGCCGAATTATCACACTGCTGAAGGATATATTGTTGAAAGAAGGCTTCAATGGAATACAGGTTGATAAGGAGAGAGCCAAATCAATAATCAACACTGCTATTGAAGCATCCTCTCATTTATTTAGCTGAATCAAAAACATACATCTCTTGAATATAAAAGTGTACATCGCAAGCCCAATGAAATACGGCTCACTTAAAAGAAGAATATCATTGCTGTGAAGAATGTTAATTTTTCAACATGTATTCAGTTGTGCTGATACTACTGCAGTGATTTTGAAGTATGGTGAAATAGAGAAAAGTACAGAAGTAAAAAAAAAAAAAATCCTGCTCCTGCTGAATCTAGGAAGATTGCCGAGGTCGAAAGAGAATTTGCTCGCTCTTCAACTCTGATGGCAATATTTGAGGTACATTCTTTGACGAAATAGTTGAGCAAATATAAATTCAATCTTGTTTTTAAGGGCAAAGGGAGCTGTAAAAAAGCTATATTAAAGGATTAAAGTGATCCGTGAACTGCTAACATTGTAATTGTCTGTCGTCCACCAATTCCGTTGGTGTTCCAGGAAAGGAATGATGTAATATTATTATTGATATGTAACTAAAAGAATTCCTATCAATAGCAAGGGTTGGCATACAAAACCACGAGAAAATGGCTTTGATTTACACAAGAATAAAATAGCACTCAAAACGAAGTCTTGCATGTTTATTTTGTTTCTATTCATTCTTAGAAGGTTATTTAATTACTAATAAATATACTAGATATTATTTGAATATAACATTTCCTTTCATCCGAACTTTCTTAATACGTTTGTAAGTTGTCAGACAAGAAAATTAACATTTAATTTTGCTGTTACAAAATGGTGTTGGAAAAAAAATTGCATAACTACAAGCACCTGTAGCACCTAAATGGTGCATCCTAGAAGAAAAATGGAAACAACCTTTCTTGTAGAGAATGCTCTTCATACGGATATATATAATGGAACAAAACCTATTGGATGAATTTGACAGTAAGGAGTAAAAATAATATGGATCCAAAATTCTAACACTAAGACTGAAGTAATTCATTTGTGTCCTGTGGGCTAACTAATCTCTAATGCTAGGTTAGGTACCTAGGATAGTTATGTACCATATCTAATATCAATGTAGCCTAATAATGAAATTAAATTCAATATATTTCGTGCAAGTCATTCTACGTGCTTAGGATGGCTTTTCATACAGGCGATCGCCGCGTTCCTTTGCTTGCGATTTGGCTGAATAGCCAATTGAAACACGTGTAATATGTATGTGTATTACGTGTAATATAAGTTTCTATTGGCTACTCATAAAAATGGCAAGGAAAACAAGCGTGGAGCGCCTGCAAGAAAAGCCGGTCTTACACTTCAGATAATTTTCGGTTGTATCTAAATGTTTATGTAAATGTTTTTATAGCCAACGACTCTTGATTTTTACAGCAAGACTGAACTTCAAAATGATGGATATCTCACCTCGATTGGACTTGTTTATCTTATTGCATTGGAAGCACTTTTATCTACATTATGTAAGAAACATGACAAAGAAAATAAAGACGCATTTTAAGAAGCATCGATTCTTTATTTTATGTGTTCCTAGATCCTGAGTTATGCAGTTGCAGCTGTTGTAGAATAGAATAACCGAAGAAGAAGATATTTCGAGTGCAGTAGTGTATTATACTTGGGCCATAGCGTCCCACCCTGGGAAATTAAAGCAGTTAATAACACTAAACATTATTGACACCGGTACTTTGAACAAAATCAATCTTTCTTGTTATCCGTTCGTTTGATATTTTAGTTCGGATTAGAAATAAGTTCACAACTATTTTGGTCGAGATGGATAGGTTAGGTAAAGTGGTAAACTTATTTACGACCTGAACAATGTAAGTAAACTAAGCCAACTTTACCCAATCTAACCTTATGTAACTAAAATACTGGCGGGTAAATAACAAGGAATATCCCAAATTCAGGGAGTAAATATACAAATATATTATGAAAAGAGGAATAATCAACATAAAGTTTTGACCGATACTGTGTAAGCATAGATAGACACAAACTTGTGGCAATAACAAACATTCTTTTCTGCAGCGTATGCAAGGCGGAACGGTGTTAACTACATTGTCTTGTAAAATTTATGGGCCATTTTTGTTGTTTTATGTTATTCTATGTAGTTAATTAAGATGTAAATGTCTAATTAAACTTGTTAATGCTAGTAGCTGTCTGTTACATAGATTAATTACGGTAATCTTGAGTTCGATTATCTATTCATGCAAGCTACGCTAGACTCAATCTAATGAAGAAAACAATATTAAGTCACGTTAGATTTTTAGTCCCAGATATATCGTAGTAGCGTTATAGGCTATACTACGTAATATACGCAGTAAACTTAGCTAGGTATACACAAACCACCTGCAGATAATTTTATCGAACATTCTATCGTATTTCGGTAAGTTCGTATTCACGATCGCTAGTAGACATCTACTCGAGGTTACCCATATTAGCAAGGGCGCCGATTTCTCTGTAACTTTGTGGGGGGGGGGGGGGGGCATTCAGATATTTTTTGTTGCCAGATAAGGGTCTAAGAAGACATATGTGATACAAATCTAATTACGGTTTTGCCAAATATTGTATATTCATAAAAAGAAACATATTACAGAATGTAACAATGTTTGAATAACGTTAAAAAATGCACTAAAGCATATTATGTTCAAACTAATAAAAACAAAGTTTCTGCTGTTACTAGAAAATAAACTTAGGAAATAAAAGAAACTAATGTTAGTCTATGCAGAGGAGCTACTCAGCTTTTCCAAATGTGGTTCTCTTTGTGTTCGGCCCACCCTTCCACCGCGCAACTGCTTTATTGGACATATAATGTTTTTCTTCTTTTAATTCTCGGTTTTCGATCTCGACAGGCATGGTTCAAGAAGCTTCTGTCTCACCTACAGTGAGAAAAAATATTTGGCCAAGTTGAACAACGAGGAAAAAACAGACTTATCAAACGCAAAACGTGGCTCATTTCGAAATCCCTTACCAATTTATGATAATTTGGATACCTTAGATAGAATACTATAGAAATAACTAGTACTCGATACACCTGTAAGGTAACAGGCAACGAAAGAGTGACAACTACGTAAATTAATCGCAAAAAACGTATTTGAACAGCCCCCATACTACTCTCGAAAGCAATGTTTTAGGTACCCTATTGTGTACAAAAACATTCTGCGTGGTGTATTGAAGCAATCCACACCGTGTCAGGCATAAAGAAGCATCATGGGGAACAAAGTGAGTTGAACAACATTGGAACTGCTCACTTTAGTTTCAAATTTCGTGCGGAAAGTAAAAGGTACTAAGACATGCCCAAGCTTGTTACAAAGCCATGCTCTACTGTTGGATACATCATAAGGAAACATAAAACAGAATAATTATTGGGGATTCGTTTCTGGTCAACTAAGGAAACTAACTGCCCGGAATTAAAGCTACATTCTTCATTCTGTAAACAAAACTCAAAGAATTAATGATAAAGATTTGGCTACTTCACTTGTCTAGGATATGCAAGTTAATGTTACAGATGTGTAGATGTGAACAAAAAAAAAAATGGGATTCAGAAGATGTGTAGCCAGAAAGAAAACACATATCAGAAGGAAGCAGAAAGAAGAAGTTCTAATTTTCCAAAAAAAATATATATGAGTGCCTGGAATTTCGGAGAAAGTCTTTTTTCTAAGATGAGACGAAGATAAACATATTGTAGTGATGGATATCAGGACGTGTGGCAGAAGAAGAATGAAGCTTTCAGAAACCAGAACATTGCTTCAACTGGTAAAAATTTTGAATGGTCTGTTATGATTTGGGGTTGTGTAATTACTAATGGAGTGGCCAGTATTTATACCCTGGATACACATCTAAATCCAAATTTTTTCAATGAGTTTTGGATTGTTTCTGGTGTAACCTTAACTTACATATCATAGGCGAGTGAAGTAGCCATATCTTTAGCACTAATTCTTTGAGTTTTGTTCACAGAATGAAGAATGTAGGTCCGGGCAGTTAGTTTTCTTGGCCAGAACTGATTATATTCCTCAATAATTCCTCTGTTTTGTTTCTTTATGATGTATCCAACGGTAAAGCATGGCTTTCCAGCAAGCTTGACTTGCCTGACACCGTGTGGATTGCTTCAATACACTACGTAGACTGCTCGTGTACACGAAAGGATACCTAGAACATTGATTTCGAGAGTAGTATGAGGGTTGTCCAAATACTTTTTTTGCGAAGAATTTACCTAGTCCTCACTCTTTCGTTGCCTGTTACCTTACAGATGTATCGAGTGGTAGTTGGGTCTATAGCATTCTATCTAAGGTATTCAAATTATCATAAAAGGGCAAGAGATTTCGAATGGTTCGTATTTTACTTGTAATACAGTCTGTTTTTCCTCTTTGTTAAACTTGTCCAAATACTTTTCTTACCCGCTGTATAGAATTTTCCTATCTATAAGTTGTATTAGAAACTCAAAATTACGGTATTAACGGTAGACAATAATTGCATCCAAACAGCAGTTTGAAGGATATATTTCCAAGCGCAAGTCTACTACTTTTGTGTGAGTTCTTCTTGTCGCTTATTTTTCTTGTATATATTTGTTTTTTCTTAAATTATGTTTGTATATGATAAAATCACGATGAATGACCCTCGGAACATCAAGATAATTTCATCTCACGGAATGCCAAGATGAATCATTTTTGGCTCATATATATTTCTCGTATCAAATAAAATACTTGTTCAAAATCAACTTAATTTAGAGTATGGATGTATTCATTGTATTGTATTTATTGCATTGTATTGTATTTATTTATTCTATTTTATTTCTTCAAGTAGATACTACAAAATAATGAGAAATACAGAAAATAAACTAATACATCATATTAACCTTGTAACCATGTTCATGGCTGCACAAAAATAAAGGTACCATGAAGTCTCTTACTTATTTACACATATAAAGTACTACATATTAAAGTACAAGAATCAATCTACCTTTCTCTCTCGTTCTCACATGTGAAGCACATGCACCGTATCTGTTGTATTCTGATTCTTGCAAATGAAGCGATTACATTGCTGACAGTATGCGAAGTACTTGTCTTTACCACTACACAAGCAGCATCGTCCACGTTTCTTCGCTCCTTGATTGAGAAATTTTAAAGTGTAGGTCGTTTGGAAAGAGACGTGTGATCATTAGAACCAACAACAACTTGTTATTTTAATATAAAATTAAATTTAAAAATAGTTACACAAAACGCCAAGATTGGGTCAAATTGGCTCATGCTTGATTATCTTAAATTATTACACAATAAATACATGGGTTTAACGTCATTTTCTCCCATAAGATGTTTGGACACGTACATGAACAATACACAGAATTTCCCTCTTCCATTTAATGACTAATGGACAAAACTAATATTTTGACACTATGGGTCATTTTTGACCCGGTCTTGGCGTTCCAAGGGATAAACGACAGAAAATACGTTTTCATTTTTTTTTATACTTTCATTTTTTTCTTTTTTTTATTAAGTGGTCTATATCGATGCACGAAACTCCAGAAACAACACAAGCAATGCACGAATTAACTCTTTTACCCAGGAGATGGTATTTTACGTGATGAATCTTATAAAAGTACTGTAGCACACAAGTTTCAGGGAGGAATTAATAAATGAAATAGATTTTCCAAATGGAGATAAGCTTAGTAGAAGGGAAAAATGAATGACCATGTACTGTAGAAATAGGAGAACCGACTTCACGTTATCATTTTCCCCCTCCCATTAGGGGTGCCCACTTCAACTTTGAGAGACCAGGGCCCCCAAAGCCCCCCCCCCCCCGGGATCGGCGCCTTTTCATATTAGTCATTGTGGAGCGTCATGCCTTTAAGTTAAAATTCTGCAGCATTGCAAGTATTTTTAGCTTGGGTCGTTCCAAGTCAAAGTTCGGGGATTAGGCCCTATATGTCGAAGTTTAGGAAGGTTTTATAGGGCTTGTATCGATTTTATAAGCTGAAAAGTTTTGAAGTTGGCATATATAACCGTCAATTGTTGGAGGTGTCACCGACATTGGGAGAGTCTGGCACAATCCCAGCAGCATTGTTAGGAACACTACTAGAAACTAGTGCTAAGCTGACAATCGAAACATTATACCGCAGAGATTCGTACCGTCAGGGGCGTAACTACAAAGGCGCAAAGCCTCGCAATGCGGCGGGCCTGACCCTTCCAAGGGAGGTCATTCACCCTAGCCTCTCAATGAGCCAAATCAACCTCCGACCTTCATTATTATCTTGCGGGGGAGGGGGGTCATAACATGTAGTTACGTCTCTGCGTGATTACACGAAGTTGTCAAATAATGCTGAATAACTATATTGTTTTCACTGTAAAGCCTGAAATTTGAAAGTAAGGAATTCTTCTGTTCTTCAGTGTTCTTTATCGGATCTTCAATGAAAGATCTCAATGTCGTTGCATTGTCTTTAATAATTGCACTAATATTTTGAATTATAATGAACTTCACGAAGTCGAAAACAGTAGGGTCAGTTTTTTTAATATCAAGAAAAAAAATCCCTTTCGGTAGGCCTACAGGCTAAGGTAGATCTCGAAGTTTTTTTTATTTTCAAAAATTCAAATCTCGCCTTACATCGAGAAACTATTTATTGTTTTTTCGATTATTTATCAAG
>JAGDQP010012995.1:0-48922 GCA_022664845.1 Lepisma saccharinum | reverse complement strand
CGTATGTGTAGTGTTGTTAAATCTGCAGCAAGTGTAGCTGTTCTTTTCCTCCAAAATTGCATTTTATCTAATTTTAAAGCGAAATTTACAAAAAAAAATGGGTTAAAATTTTGAAAAGCCGGGAAATATACCGTATTCGAACTTGGTTCGAAGTTGGCGTCCTTTCACCATGTGAACGACGGGAGATATGCTGTCGTTCTTCATGAGTGTTTTGTGAAACGTTCTATAAATGGGAGAGCGAAAACCATAGTAGCGAGAGGTTTTAAAATTAGACGGTCATTCGTAAACTGTTTAGTGTGAAATTATCGATGAGAAATATGTGGTGAACTCTGAGAGTTCATTATGGGCGTTAACTTTGAATGTCAGATGGTAGAGGCTAAATTTGGGATTTTAATGCAACGAAGCTCAGCTAAACATGAGAACTACTTGGATACAAAAGGGGTTTGTTGCCGTGTTAATTGAACGTAACATGATTACATTTTAACACACCACGTTTCTTAACGATGAACAGAATAAACGGGTTTTACCGGAGTTATTAATCTTTGAGCAAATATTATTCGGGAGGTGACACTTAAGAAAGTCTAAATTATGCCAGACGCTAGAATTCGCAATATAAAGTAGATCCTCTATTCATACCTGAAATTTAGTTGAAGTTAGATGTTCAATGAATTTCTACAGCCTTTGATTCCGTCACAGCCAGATGAAAAATGTTCAAAAAAAAAAACTATCTTCCTTCTTAGGTTGAAGCTTTGGCTGGAGACTTCTTCTATTGTACTGATGCACTGAAGGCCCCTCTATGGATCTGGAGATACTGGAGCTCTGTAGGCCCCTCTATGGAACTGAAGGTTTTAATAGAAGATTGATCGGCTTTATATAGCGACTCGTATATACAGTAAATGTGTGTGTGGTGGTGTTTGTCTGACTTGGCGGAGACGGTAACTTTAAGTAGGGCGAAAGGTGACGTTCCCATCATAAGAGTATGGTTAATTTGCTCAAAGGTGAATAACATCTCGATTGACGTCATGGATTGCAATATATTTCATCAGCCTTCGTTGTTGCTACTCTGTTCATCTTTACTGAAACATGGCGGTGGTTTTATTTCCATTTCACCGAACAAATTACAAGAAAAATATAAAAATATACTAAAACCTAATTTTTTCCTATTATTTTGAATTTTATGAATAAAGTTAATTTTTCCCTCTACTGGGGACTATCACACTACTCACAGCTAAGTATAAGAAAATTTTAATGCGATATTGGAATGTATTGGATTAAAATTTTCTTATCAATAAAATTCAAAATCATACCTAAAATTAAATTTGCAACGGTTTGAACCTTAAAACTAACAGAATAATATATAGTAAGAATTACAAACAAAATACAGATACACAACAATCCTTGTCACTTCGTCATTTGTGTCGAAAATTATTCATTCAAATGTTCTTTAAGTGTCTATTAAATGTCTTTTTTTTAATGTTTTTCTTTTTTTCTTTTTCTTTTCACACACAAATCAATTGATAAAAACACATATATGAAACAAAGATCGGTAAAAAAATTAAGTTCGTTTGGAAGAAAGTTTATAAAGTTTCATTTGATAATGACATTGGCGTTCGTGGTTGTATGTCACTGGTTGAAGCGTGCGTTATCAGAAATTGTTTTTGCTTAGGTAGCGAAGTCAGACTGTCTGGTCTATGCATACGACACTGTTCTGTTTGACAAGGTTAGTGTACTCGTATAACACCTGTGAAGCGGTTCGAAGGTGCAAGAGTTTGGGTTCGATCACACAGAAATATAGTATGCAATGTTCGAAAGTGGAAAGTTTTAGTGAAATGTGTCAATAATTTGTGTTTGACATCACTTCGAAAATGCGAAGAAGGTTCTGTTCCTCGCAAGGAATACGTAAAATTTTGTCTTGCGAAGTATTGATAGTGTCCAAATTCAAATATCACTGGTGAATTGTGAAAGTTTTACAAAGTTCAAAGTTCGGGAAAAGAAAAAGTTGTAGTTGTTTCAAATATCAAATATTTGAATCTGAAATACAAGTTGTAGTTGTAATTGGGAATAAATAATGTGGGTTGCATATGTAAAGGATTGATGTTATTGTTGCATTTATGTTAAACGCAATTGGCATGTATTGATGGTAAAATATAAGAACTAAAAGTTTGAATTAAAATCGTTAAAAATATTGCGAGAAGAATTATAAAGGTTCGAAGTTATAAGAATTAATGGTAGTTAAAGGTCAAATTAAGATTGTCACAAGGTTAAAGTTTCTGAGTGAAGATATGTAAGACGATACAAGAATTATTTATCCTCTGTTTCTCTTCAAAAAAAAATTATAACGAAAGTAAAATAAAAGAATATACCAATTATAAGATTTGTCCGCATATTAATTAAAATGAGAATAATTTCAATTTCTAACAAAAGAAAGAATCGGCTACTATTCGGGCAACTTCCGATCGAGAAAAGCACAATCGGTCTGGTCCTAGCACAATATTTCGGTGACCAGTGCCTATAGCACTTAAACGGCGACCATAATGAAATATGCACCAGGTAGTCATTGGCTTATTTTATTTGAAAAACTGGATGGGCATATAACAGGCGGGAAGTAAGCCAAAATTCACCCCTGTTATAACTGTAATTGAGTTACTTTAATTTTTCCTATATAAAATAATGCATTTTTTCCCCATTTTCAGATAGTTTCTGCAAATCGCAAAAAAACAGAAGAAAGGAAGACAGCCATTCCAAGGTCTTGGTTAAAGAGATGTATCATCTGAAACAAGAAAATGTCCACAACAAGTTCTGCGTTCCGTGATTATATGGTTACTCATCAGGAGTTGTTTCCTACAGAAGACTAAGATCTATTTTGCTGGTATTACATAAGAGATATACAAAATCCAGATATTAAGAGATGCAAAATCGTGAGACATTTATCAGTGTAACAGAGAACAATATAAATGATGAGATGTTGTAAGTGTAAGAGAAATATTTTTAGATCTTTTACAGCTTTCTAAATTCGTCAATAACTCCACCTTCAGAATCCAAATGTACTTTTGAGAAAAATTAATTGCCCATCGCCAAACAAAGTGACTAAAATGTCTGCACCTGAGAGTGCAGCTTTAATTTCTTTAGTTCTCAAAGAGAATATGAAACAGATCATGAAGCTGGATTCCACAAATTTCACTAAACAAAGCGCGGAAACTTCCAAAAAAAGGCAAGGTCGTCAAGAATCCAGGGCTACATGCCGATGAACTTTCAGGAATGAATGCTGAACAAGTTTCAATGGAGATTGAACAAGAACCGTCCGCGGAAGAAGGTAAGAAGATAGCGGTAGATGTGAACTGTAAGGGTGCAGTGACAGAAGAGAGAACGGCAGCAGCAGATGAAGAATCGGTGGAAAACGTATTCCAAGAGACCAGCAAAAACATAAATCTTGATGATGTTCAAGTAGAGCCAACTGGTTCCAAACAGCCTATGCTTAACGCAGAGATCCACGTGATCAGTTTGCCTCAAGAGAACTTTCATTCAAACATTATGGAATTTGAAGTGGAACCGGTAAAAGATATCCAAGATGAAGAGAAATATAAGACAATACAGCTCTCTGATAACAATCTGGAGAAAACTGAAGAGGAAGCAGAAAAATCTGTGTCGATCTCCGTAGAAAACACAAAGGTCAAAATTCATGAAAATGGTGACACTAATAACGAACCTGAACCAAATTTTGAGAAAACAGTCAAGCGAAAGAAAACTGAAGAAGAGATAATTGAAGTTCCTGATTCCAAATATACCAAATATTTAGAATCGATATCCATTATCATCGAAAGTAATAAGGGAAATAGCACTGAAACAGAAAGAAGAGAAGACAGTACATGTTGTCTATTTACAAAATATTTAGAGAAAGTTCAAGCTTCTGTACAAAATTCTTCAAAAGGCATATCAGTTGAAAAGATTAGTTCAGAAACCATAACAAATGATAGTGAAGTGACACAGAGTAGACCTACTCCTAGAAATTCTGACGTAATTGATGGTAGTATTAACCCTACAAGAGAGAAATGTCAAGAAACTTCAGAAGATCAAGAGAGATTGACTCAGTTTCAACCCGAAATTCTTGTGTGTAATGAGTGCTTACTGAGTTTGGAAGCTCTTTTAGTAACTCAGATTACCCTGATGAAGGCTCATCAACACCACCTATTGTGGGATCCCAACCTCGGATAACGAGCCCTCTGGAAGATATGCAGCAAAGACAACAGAAATATGGAACAATGAGATCCACAATTACGATACCCTTATATCAAAGGCAAGGAATAGAAATCCAGTTAGCATCAAACATGTCACGATTAAATTTATCTACAGCTACTAAAGAAACCGATCAGTCACAAGGTAGATACATGCAACGGTTTAACGAAGCACCATATCAACAAGGGATTATCCCAGAAATGCCTTATCATCAACCTCAACTAATGGAAATGAGTCCTAGTAATTCATATGTCAATATGCCCGCGTGTTCCAACCACAGGCCAGGTGGAAGTCCTGCCCGGTCAATGCTATCCAATCAGCACTGCATGGATCGTCAACAAGATATTCCTTCACAGGAACAAAGATTAATGGAGATGATAAGTCAGTCCCCACATGAGCATCATAGAGTAGACACGAATTTTTCTGCAGAGCAGGATAACGCTTATGGTTTAACTGATTCTTTAGTGGCGAACGGTGAAAGAGTAACATCATCTCTTCAGCCTCCAATGATAGATATGCAGCCAGAAATACAAATACAGAGACCAATGAGTCCCACAACTTTGACGTGTTCACATCGAAACGCAGCAGAAGGAATGCATCCGGAATCAAATGTGACCCAATTCCACTCACTCGGAAATACTATACAAACCTACCAGGCACAAGGTCAAATGACACAAACGTTCAACGAAGTACCATATCAACAACAGGATGCCCAAGGAACGCTACCGTATCAACCTCAACCAATGGAAATGAATCCTCTAAGCTCAAATGTCAATGTGGCTGCCTATCAAAATAACCAACAGATCGCTATAGAAAATACAATGTCTATGTCAGTAATCCAACAACAAATTGATCAGCAACAAGGAATACCCTCGCAGAGAAGAGAGGCCATAGGGTTGTTTAATCAGTTCCCCGAAAATTCCCAGCCTGAATCAACAATGACACATTCTAGTGCATCTAGCAGTGCTTTCCAAGCGAACCAATTGCAAAGACAAATAAATCTACCGTTTAACCAAGCACCGTATCAACAACGAAATGGGCCAGGAACAGCAAGATATCGACCTCAACTAATGCAAACTATGCCTTATCCACCTCATAGGAGTGCTGTTGATTTCCGAAACCAAAGGCCAATTAGACCAGTACTAAGGGCTCCAACTGCAGTCACCCAGCAGGCAATGCACAAGTAATGACGCGAACAATGATAGATAGGAGAATATCGCTACTGGAGAGGCGCAGAAATGGTATTGTAGCTCGTACAAGACGAAATTGGCGAATCGTAGTTTTGCTTCCTCCAATCCATGAAAGGATACCTACTCCTCCTCAATCTCCAATGCCAGAAGATCTTAGAGGAATGCAAGAAGTACAAGCTCAAGTACCAACGAGACCCAGAATTCCACCATCAGCTGGAATACGTCCAGTATTGAGAATGCCACTGTTGAATTCCGTTGGTAATGCTGTGGAGGCCGAAGAACCACAAAGAGAAGCGACACATCCTTTTAACCATCCACCGTACCAACAGGGGAATTCGCAAAGAATGTCAGCATTTCAACCTCCTTCAACGAAAATGACTCGTCATCCCCACTAGAATGTGACCAGCCCAAGGACAAATCGAAGAAGAATCTTCACGGGCAACATCAGGAAAATAACAACGCAGCAGTCAACAACAGGAATTATCTCGGATTAACTCCAGAATTCGCTCTGATGAAAGGGTGGCTTCACAAGAAAAACACAAAAGGGATGCTAGTAATTCTAATAATTTAGTTTGACAATTTATAGGTCAATAGAGGTCCACGAAGGAATTGCAGTTTCTCAATGTGTTGCCGGGCGTCTCTGAAAATAGTGCAGTGGATCTAGTCCACGTGAAAGATGTGATGTCATTTAATACATGGCAAAGAGAGAAAAAAACTTGCCAAAATGGAAATGATGCTAACCTTTTGAGCATGGAGAAAATACTTGAAATTGTCAGATTCCACTGAGGAATACGTATCTGTTAAGTCACCTCGGAGCGTTCAACTGCCTCCTTCTTTTGACAAACAGACGCTTAATCTTAATTCCTCAATATCTGCAGTTCAAATGACTATGGTGGAAGAAGAAAACAAGAACATTGCAAAATGGCATTACCACTTATAGTCGTAAGTGGTAACTTAATAGTGCGTAAAGCCCTCCGATAGACTCAGTGTGTCTAACATATAACTTTACATTACATCGTAGTTTTCGAGTCAGTGTTCTTTTCCTGATGGGAAAATGTTGCTATAATTTCTGTCAGGGTTGTGATAAAACTGGAACACCACCATTTTGTGCTATCGAGTGGAACTATTTCGAAATCTGGGGAAGTATAACTATAAATGTATCTTGTGCCTTATCATTTATTCTTATTACAAAAGACTACTGCAGCACGTGCTGCATTATTACAAAAGATTAGTAGTGCAAATTTTGAGTTAGTTTATGTGAACTTGTGTCAATAAAGGTGCCATAAAAATCTGTAGTCGTTATATATACCAACTATTATATCGTTGCCTTGTTGGAAGTTAAAAGTGTTGTGATAATTTGCAGACAAGACAGACAGACAAGTTGAATGCTAATTTTCAAAACGGAACAAAATATTTTTCAATGGCGGCAGTGTTGTTCTTTTTACGTGTTTTGTCTATCGTACATAAGTGCAAAAATATGTGTACAAAAGTAAAAAAGACTATGAGGTTTTATGTACAACGAGTTTTATGGACAGCTTTAAGCCACTGGTCTGAATCGCTTAGCTTACTTCCATAACTTTTGTCGTTTAAGTTCAATATTATTAATTTTGTTTATTTTTATAAGTGCACGAAATAAGCCCATGTTAATGATTGATTTGCTGGTCATTGATTGTTACTCGACCAATCTTTTTAAATTGAACAAACTTACAAATTGATTCATGGGAAAAGTAAATATAAAATTTTTGATCATTTGTTGTTAAAAGTGTAGTCACTTACTATTAAAATTGTAGACATTTATTGTTAAAAATTTCTGTCTTTTAACTGAATTCAAATTGGCCATATTAGGACCAGGTTTTACATATTAGGCTAGCTCTAAGATTGTGAGTTATGGAGATGATCAGAGGTGATATTAAGGAAACAAACGATTGAATGAAAATTTATTACTGTAGAAAACCACAGAAAACATCAAAATACTACTTTAAAAAATTGCCTATACTGCTTTAAATCAAACAAGCTGATTTGATTCTCCGCCAGTGCAACTAACAACAGTGCATCTTTGACCTTCCTTCCACGCTGATTATTGTGTATAAAGGATATAACGTGGACAAAATAGATATAAATATTAATTCAAATTCAGTTCATAGTGCAATCGGTCCTAATAAGGCCAATGGGTCTTACAAAGCCATATTTATATTTTTCTATTATTTACTTGTACAATTCATAACTGAAGTGCTATTATAAAATTCCATTTATAGTTTAGAAACAGATCAAATACGCTTTAAGAATTATGTGTAGCCCATTTCCAAACTCGCCCTTGTCCAAGTGCCATAAATGTTGGGAAATCAACAAAAATACACTTCTAATTTTTTTAAAGCTAGGGAATATTTGTACATCCAACGTAAGCAATAGTGCTAGAAGTTTTTGTTTACCAAAATTTTACTTTTTTCAGAGAAAGATTGGGAAGATAAAATACATATACCAATTTTACTGCTATTTTTGTTTCTATCCTTTTACTTTATTATCATAATTAAATGACTTTACAGACATTCTAGAATCATAAAACATTATTAATATGTTAGAAAATAATGAAATGAAATCAATAATGCCAATATCTCAATTTTACATTTTTGTGAACAAGGACGCTTTCGGAAATTTACTACACATATATGCAAGATATTATATTTTCGTAAAATGTACAAAATGGTAAAAATACAAATGTGTTTGGTGATATCAGCAAAATTATATACGATCGCAAAGCTTTCTTTCTTCCTGCACTGACTCTCAATGTAGAACAAGGAATGGTGGATGAATTTTCACCCGCAGAGCATGTAGATCCATGGGCCTTCAATTTCCCATGTTTTTCAGAAACCATAAATTGGCCTTAATGGGCTACATGGCCTTATTTGGTGCACTTACCTTTAATTAAGTTCGTTAGTAGTAGAGTTCTTTTGTAAAATTGAAGGAAGAAAAATAAAAGGAACTAATCCACCATTCTCGTTATCATATATTTTACCATGGCAGATTCACCAACCCAAAATCATCATCGATAAAATTGCCTATTTGGGGCAGTAAATAAATAAGTTAATGTGATGCTAGAAGTTTTTGGAAAGTAGCTAGCGTTCCTAGAAAATTTCTCAAAATATAACCTTGTCAAATCAGTGTTTTGTATGATTTAGGTTTTTTTTTTTTTAATAATGCAAGTACCTGGCAAATTTATAGATTTTAAGACATTTCTTATAAACTGAAACTGGATTATTTTTTACTTCATACACAAGTTTTATACAGGTCACAATAGGTATACACAAATTTTCGAATAGACTAGACATTTCATAGTAAGACATAGTATTTCTAGACATATTATTTCATAATGCTACTCGTGTGCCTTACGTGTAAAATTATATGTAAAATACAAAAGTAACATCGTTTCTTGCTCCGACGAGAGAACAAAAATTCAGATTAAGTCAGAAGTTGTGGCGAGATCCTGTCCCACATAGCACAGCAGGAGAAGGAATATTCCATTTTATCTCCCAGTATTCCAGAAATATTCCTTGAACGTTACAAATATGACAGAAATATTACCCATGAATAACAATGCTTACCATATTGAAAGAATATACTTGGAGTATTAATTGCCGATCGAGGCAGTCGTGTAGTCTGAGGCGTCTTCAAGATCGCGGGTTCAAATCTCGCCTGGGACATGGATGTTTGTGGACTGTTGTGGGGTACTCATTTAATGGTGACGGGCCGAAGTAAAAGTTACTAAAATGGCCCATACATAATAAAGTTTTATCAAAGTTTTTGAATATTTGTAACGTACGGTATTTTCAGTGAACAAAATTATTATAAACATAAATACGCGGTATTCTCGTGTTCTAAACTTAGAAGGATTAAAAGATGTAGAAAATATTGAAAACTAAAGTATAATTAGTAAAATGCAAATATTCCTGGAATCATTCCAAGACGGAATGTGGCGTATTTTGTGTATGGACGATTCTGGAACATTCCTAACATATTCCTCAAAGAAAATGACCAGCTTACAGTGAGAATATAATTGTGATATATGGGAGTATTCAAGCTACCGTGGAGTTGCGATAGAGTATTGGGGAGAAACTGCTTTGGTGACTTAAGGCATCGCATGTTATTCTGTCCACTCACATTCTGCTTTAGATCCCAACTCGAATTTAGTTTGACTCCCACGTTAGAAGCAACCTACTCGATTAGAAACAAAATCTCAACTCAACTGAGGGACTCAGAAGCAAAGGGAAACAAGCGACATTAAAAATGTTCGCGTTCATCTTTTGTGTATAAAACATTTGTTAGATATTTTTTCGTTTTATTCAAAATGGATGAACGGAACATTTTTAATTTTTCAATGTCACTTGTACCCTTTGCTTTTGGTCCCTCAACTCTAATGTTCAGATGGTTATGGCTGTACATTATTACAATATTTTCCTTGTTTTTGTACATATACGCTGCGGGGTCACCAAACATATATGTAAAGAAGAAAGTGTTGCTATAACGCGATCACTGTAAATTTCGTATCTAAAGTACAAAAGAAGCCACGTTTTGTGTTTTTAGAATATCACAAAACCTATAAATTTGTCAAGATTTTGTACTATTAAGAAACATACAAAATCAGACAAAATAGTAATTTGGGAAGGTACAGTAATGTGGCTATGAACAAAAGTTTTGTCGCATGTCTATAACTGACTTTTCCGATTTCAGAAATAAATATATTGAAACATTGTATAAATTTGTTGACTTACAGACATATACACAATCACATGACGCAATTTTGAGGAAAATATTGCCCTGATATGTAGCTAAACAATTGCGATAGTTGCAAAAACATATTTTTGCTCGAGGAAAAAGTCTGAGTCTAAAAAAATCTGCGAGGTTGTATAGTTCCCTCATTTTATGTCGGACGGTGATATTATTCTTTGCCTTTCCAGTTACATTTCCATTTTAGAATCTTAAGAAAGTTATTATCGAAAATTTGTACTTCCAGAAACTTTCAGGGCCAATACTGGCCTCACATAATCTAGTCGCTGATACGTAGCCCGTAAAAAAAAGTCAACACTGTAGGGTAAACCTGGGTAATTTCGTGACATTCTCAAGTTCGTGATAGCTTAAAAAGCTCTCATAGTGTAACCAATGGTTGAATTGCTTCAAATTTCCACAGACAGAAGACAGAAAGAGTATATTTCCAGCTCCCAACATTATGCCACTTTAGATTGCGACACATTAGCTGTAGGTTGTTCTTACAAGTAAAACTATCGATGCTTCATAGTGCTTTTCCGACCAAACTTGGTAGAGGAGTAGGGTACATCAGAAAACTACCAGAAAGCATGATTAGAAATGCTTTCGTCCATAAAGACGGGCGCAGTGGCCAAAAGTTGGATTCAATAGAATAAGTACTTATAGTGTGATCTAAGTCGAAAAACATTTATTTTTAAATGTTTGAAACAATGGAAAACAAATACACATAAATTGATACCAAGTCAATGCGCTATCTTCTAGAGGGTACATTTCCCATAGCTACAATCTTGAAGTCGGCCATCTTGAATCTCGCTCGATTTTTTAAATGGGAAAGGGGTCACATAACATATCTGTCTGGTGCAGAGTTTTACCAGAAATACATTGGTGAAGTCAATTTTGCTAAAAATTTATTTTTGAGAGATATAATGATATGTGACATTACTATGCGTAGCTGATTGAAAAGCCTGGAAATACTCTGTTCTTATGGCACTCGTTTCTGTTTGAGAAAGGTACCCATTCCATCCGGATTCGGCCACTGATCCGTACTTTTGAGGGCGTACTAATGCCGTTCCGGGCTGCCGAATGGACGGCAGTAGAGTGGGGTCACTTGGCCGCGTTTTGCTAGTAATCACAATTTAATCTATTTTATAAAAGGTTACGAGCCATATTACAAAACCCTGAAGGCCGTACTCGAGCTAACCTACATAACCGGGTATAGCTAACCTATATTCAGTAGTCTATTTTCCCAGGGTTATACAAGCCGCCGTGTGGTATTTGTCGAGGTTGCTAAAGAACGTACTCTATATTCCGGGACTGTACGATACGATGTGTCGCAGTTTTCAGCCAAAGTTTATAAAAGGCTACGACCCCTATTTAACATAGTAGAGACTTCACGAAAGGCTACGGTACTTTTTTCAACCTCTATTTAATATAGCAGAGATTACACAGATACACCAGCCCTATTTAACATAGCAGGGATTATACAGGAACATATGCCAGTTACACCAGCCCTATTTAACATAGCAGAACTTTCATAAAAGGGTACGAAGCTCTTTTTCAACCCCTTATTTAATATAGCAGAGATTACATATTCTTTAGGCTATCTACCCTAGCTCACATAATAGACCTTTTTTCATCCCCTCCACCAGCGCACGATAGGGTACGAAGCTCTTTTTAACCCCTATTTAACACAACACAGCCGTCGTGTCGCATTTGTTGTGGTTAGATTTAATAAAAGGCTACGAACAATTTTTCAGCCCTATTTAGCATAGCAGAAATTCCAACTATAAAAGGGTACGAACCCTATTTAACCCCACATAGTACACCAGTGCACGATAGCAGAGGGTACGAAGCTCATTTAACCCACACAGTACACCAACGCACAATAGCAGAGATTCCGTAAAAATGTACGAAGCTTTTTTAACATAGCAGAAATTAGGCAAAATACACAGGGATAACCTAGCATTTGAAGTTAGTTTCCAACACAGCATGAATTACAGAAGCTACGAACCCAACTCTAGCAGAAATTACACAGGCAACGGGTTTACAGGCACATAACACATGAATATATGTTATTTATCCTAGCAGAGATTATAACACATACTAATTTCCGCCCACAACTAATTACCTAGCCCTCATACCAAAGCACGATAGCAGAGATTCCATAAAAGGATACGAACTCTTATTTAACCTAACAGAGATTAGACCAGATACACAGAATTTAACCTAGCAGAGATCTGAAGTCAGTTTACAGCACAGGACAGAGGCTACGATATTTCCGTCCACACCTATTTGACATAGCAGGGGTTCTAGCCGGCACACCAACGCACGATAGCAGAGGGTACGAAGCCTTATTTAACATAGCTCAAATTACAACCACGGCTACGAACACATTTTAGACCAGATACACATGATTTAACCTAGCAGAGATTACAACACAGCACCAATTACAGAGGCTACGGTATTTCCGTCCACACCTATTTAACATAGCAGAAATTTGAAGTCAGTTTCTATGCCTAACTCACACGGTAATGCGTCTCTTGACTAAGCACTTATAACCACAACCAATGGTCACTGGCTGATGAAAACTACCTTGGGCCCAAGGCAGCAAGATGGTACTAAGGTCAAAGGTCAAATATTTAACCGTGCATAGATTGTAAACGACGAGACATATTGAGATTCTGTTTTCACAGTGATATGTATTTTGGTGCGCTAATGTCACATTTGAAGTCAGTTTGCTAACTTCGCTCCCCGTGGTCGTAGAATTATGAAACTTATAATACATTATATTTTAGTCACGGGAATGTTAAATATGAAAACTGCATGTTTCTACCTGTTGCTGTTTGAGAGATATGGCGGTTTGAATTTTTCGAGTTTTGCTCTTTTGGACCCATAACCATGAAAACCTCAAATTATGTTATTTTGTTCACGGTAATGCTGAATTTGAAAATAACTTATTTCTACCTATTATTTCTTCCAAGATATGGCGGTTTGAATTTTGTCGAATTCTGACATTTTAGACGCAAAATTGAGAAACTCGCAGAATATATGTTATTTGGGTCGTTGATGCAGAATGTGAAATTTGTTTCTCTCCATCTATTGTCGCTTCCAAGATATGACGCTTCGAATTTTGACATTTTAGACGCAGAATTGAGAAACTCGCAGATTATACATTCTGTCAAGAAAGTACCGGGAATTGTACAGTTACAAAGTCCAGTTAAAGGGAATGTTAAAATTCTTTTTGTCGCTACGTTAGCACAACTGCCGTCTATGCTCACGCGGAGTTTGAGCGCGATATGTCATTTCGTTTCTTTACAGTGCTCCATTTGTTAGTTCATCTCAAGCGTGTGTGTGCGATGTTTACAATGGATAAAAATATCGAACAAAGAATCTGTCTTAAATTTTGCATTGCAAATGGAATTTCGTGTGCCGAAGCGCTGAAAATGTTACATAAGGCTTACGGTGAATCGACTTTATCAAAAACACGGGCGTATGAGTGGTACAGTGCATTCAAAAGCGGTCGAGATGTGCTGGAAGATTTGCCTCGCTCAGGTCGACCATCAACGTCTTTAACTGAACTTAACTTCGCTAAAGTAAAGGAAATATTGACTGAAAATTTTCGGTTAAGTCTGAGAGAGATATCCGCTGAAATTTCTGTGTCTTACGAATCAATTTGTACCATTTTAAACGATTGTTTGGGCATGAAACGCGTTGCCGCTCGACTAGTGCCGAAAGACCTGAATTTTCTGCAAAAACTTAATCGTATAAGGGTCGCTGAAGACATGCTAGAACGAGTCAATCCGACCCCACATTCATAAAACGCATTGTAACTGATGATGAGGCATGGGTTTACGAGTTTGACATGCAAACCAGTCAACAAGCTTCGGAATGGCGCCTTCCAACCGAGCAAAAACCGAAAAAGCACGTCAAAGTCGATCAAAAGTGAAAGTGATGTTGACAGTTTTTTTTTTTCGATTATCGCGGTGTTGTGCACTCGGAATTCTTGCTAGAAGGTGATACAGTAAATAAAGAATATTATCTTAGCGTTATGCGGCGCTTGAGAGAGCAAATTCGTCGAAAAAGCCCAGATTTGTGGAAAGAAAACTCATGGATTGTGCACCACGATAACGCATCATCTCACAAGGCTATCATTGTGAACGAATTTCTGGCCAAAAACTCAACAAATCTTATCGAACAACCACCGTATTCCCCTGATCTGGCTCCAGCCGATTTTTTTTCTCTTTCTAAAAACTCAAATTACCACTTCGAGGCACCCGTTTTCAGTCGATAGCAGACATCAAAGAGAATTCTCGGCGAGTACTGAAGTCGATTCCGGAAAATGCGTTTCAAAAATGTTTTGATGATTGGATTATTCGTTGGCATAAGTGTATTATTTCGGTAGGCGCCTAATTTGAAGGCGATACAATAAATTTGGATGAATAATGCATATTTTGTGTTTTATTGACTAATTCCCGGTACTTTCTTGACAGAATGTATGTTACTCGGGTCGGTAATGCCACATTGTTACGACATTCAACTAAATCCCACGTTTTATTTTCATTTAATGCTTCTATTTCTTCTTTCATAGCAGAAATCCATTGAGATTTATTTTCCGAATTAATTGCTTGCTCAAATGTAACAGAATCATCGGCGCTACTTAACGCGGAATAGGCAACACCAATAAAAAAAATCACCATTTGTCATCCAGCTGGGCTGTTTATTTTCTCTTTGTGGTCGCTGAGATGAAATATTATCTATTGACGCATTTGCCTGATCTTCGCTGCTGACTTCACGTGGAACTTCACCGTCAAGGTCACTTGCACTAGGGATTGGTTTCTCTTCCTCCTTCGGAAGCAGCATTTGTACTTCTGTGTTCGTGTGTTGGTTTTCTTTCTCTACGCGCTGGATATCACTCAACTGTTCTGCTTTAAACAACACGTCATGGGATTTTACCACTTTATGTAAAGAAGGCGCACGTACACTTTATATCCATCGTACTGGTTTAAGTATCCAACCATATAACCAAAGACAGTTTTATTGTCGAACTTCTTCCTAAATTGTTTAGGAATGTGTACAAAAAATTTTGTTTCGAACACTTTTAGATGCTTAAGATTATGTAACTTAGTACTGTTCCATAATTCACTCGGTAACTCGGCGTTCTTATCAGCAAAAAACTTTTCAACTTTAGCTGCATAGGCGGCAATTGAAACATGCGATTCCCGCCTTATGTTAAAGAATCATGACATTAGAAGACTTAACCTTTGAACACTTGATTGTTCGTAAATACTAACTAACTTGTCCCAGATGTCTTTTGCATTTGTGTATGTTAAAACATAATTCGCCACATGTGATGTTAATGCACTCGCGATTAACGACCCAGCTTTAGCATTTTCCCGACACCATTCTGCATACCGTACCTTTGTTTTTCAATTGCACTACTGTCACTTTTCAATTCAGAACAGGGAAACGTATAGTCTATATATTTCATTAAATTATATTGGGTAAACTTCATTTTGAGTTCCCACTTCCACTTGTTCCATGTTTCGGGTCCACTGAGTTTATTAATTTTCACCTTGAGTTCGGCCATGTTGCTGTTTCTGAACACGCGAGAGGAAAAGTCCGGCACGGATTCAATAGAAGAACTCGAAGCTTTCCTTCAAACTGAATCTTCTTATCTGGTGCTCTGGAATCTGGGATGAATACTTCACCTTCCTCCTCTTCCTTACAAACTAAAATTCTCTTCTCTTCTGCTTGTTCTTCCAACCATCAATTTACGATTTCCTCCAAACTTGGACTGCTGCGATCTCGTACATGGACTTTCAGACTGGGCCCATAACCTGTTAATTTTTTAATTAGCAGAGATCGGGTTGTCGCAGTGAAAGACACAAAAACATTGAGTCCCATATATTTAAAATCATATGTGTGATATGAAGAACGAAAACAAGAATACTTTTAGTACACAAAAAAAATCATTAACTGCAACTTGAAATATGCTTCTGACTGATCTCAGCCATATTGTCCTCCGAACTAAAACTTCTAAACAAAAGACGATCATACTGCGAGACAAGACTATATATCAGCAGTAATGCTGCCATTCATATACTTATTACATTTGACAATAGATGTCACCAGCAACAAGATCAATTTATTCTTTTCGCCTCAACACTCTTTCTTGGTCTCATGGAAATGTATTGAAGGAGGATTGATTCAGCTTTAAAGCCTTAGGGCTGATTTTCATGAAAGATTGCGTTGCTTGCTTTGCTTGCGATTTGGATAAATAGCTAATTGAAATACGTGTTACACGAATTGGCTACTCACCTTAATCACAAGCAAAGCAAGCACCGCAAGCGTTCATGAAAATCAGCCATTATTATTTTCGGTAGCCTCGCTGTTGCTTTCAACATAATGCTGATGACCATGATGATTAGCCATGTTACTTAAAATGTTTGTTAGAATTTACGATACCTAACTGTTACATAAATTGTTCTAGTTTCACACCAGTAGAAAATTAGGAGAAGTACATTTATTACAAACCTGTAAAAATATAATACACACGGGAAATTGTGAATATGCACATACTTTCCAGTTTGCCATTTTCTGTTATAAGCTGAGTTACCAACGCCTATTTCTGTAACGTCAGAATAAGGTCTTTCATGATTGGATTATTTGGATATATGTAAAGAACTTAAAAAATATAGCGTTGCTGCCTGTAACTTTTCTCTATGTTACCTATAAGGCCAGCTTTTCATGTGCGCTTTCGCCTTGTGCGTTGCTTGAGATTTCTATGAGTAGCCAATAGAAATACTTACACACGTGTTTCAATTAGCTATTCAGCCAAGTCACAAGCAAAGCACGTGGCGAACGCGTGCATGAAAAGCCGGCCTAATAGTGAACGTTAACGTGAACTCAGTTCTAATACCGGTACATTGTTTCAATAAAAACGTTAAATAATTTATGTACTACACTTCAACGTAAGCGTGACGAGTATGAAATAAGCAGTTTAACTCAATTTTAAAATATGTCACGTTGATAGTGCACTGCTAACTGTAGCAGTGGAATAGAAAGTTACACGCGTATCTAGACTCTGTTGACTAAATTGGGATATAATGCAAGAACTTTTAGGTATAATTCTTTGATTTTGCACCCAGTCAGAAGGTGTGACTGCTATGCGCCGTACTAACGTACTTCTCTACAAAGTTAACCCATGTACGTTTTATTCTTTTAGTCATTGTAACTTTAAAGCTGTATTCACAAGTTTGTGAACCTGGTAACACTGGTTAGCAGAAATAGCAAAAGCAGAAAGAGCAGGAGAGGTAGGTATGAAATATTGTGAACGTTATTTTATGTAAATTGAGTAAAAAATTGTTATTGGCACTTTTATAGGGTGATAGAAAATTACATAACATGTTTTAATTATGCAGGATTTAGAAAAGTAAGAGCAAAACATTTTGTGTGTACCTGAAGTTTAGGTTTCTTCAACACGGGCTGTCATGCATGTGCTTTTGTTTGGAAGTGGTATGACCATGATATAAGGCTGAATTGGCCCTCGGAATTTTGTCGTTGCGTTTGTCATCCACGATTCCTTTTCACTGACCATATTCACACAATTTCGACAATGCTACCTGAAATGTTCTGATAGAATAGTGTTTTGCGTTGTATTGTTAAGTGTCTTCTTCTTCTTCTTTAGGGCAAGTTGCAGCTTTAAAAAATTTGTATTACACGTACTGTCTAAATCGATATTAGTTTTTATGTAAACTCAGCTGTGTTAATAGAGGTCGCTATCACGAAATTTCAGCTAGTTACATTATTTGTAGCATGATAATGTACATCAACTGATATTCCATTCGTTAAGGTACTGCAAACGTAGTAAAACTCTATAATACGTACTTCATTAGTGCTCATGATTGTACTGAGGTCTTAAATATTAAATTATGTATCTTTCGGTTCGTTACTACAATTTATCAGATTTTCTGTCAACGACAAAGCAACGAAGTATGAAACCGAATGTGAAGACTCAGTGGTAGCGGGTCCACCTTACAACCACAAAGACCCAGGTTCAAGCTCCCAGGACCAGTCATGGTGACAGTTGTACTTCCCTTGGTTATATAACCCCACTCAGACCGTTCGTCGGCCCGTATCCACTAATTAAATCTCAGGAACCATAAGATAAACAAAATAAAATAAATTGCATGGGCGGTAACAGCACTTACAGGAACCATAAGATGTGAAGAGATGTTTGAGGTATTATTGGAAAGGTATTATCTAGACTACCTCAGAGCAATCGGAATTGTCTTGATTGATGCAGTGTTGCCAACCTATTTAATCATCCAATTCCTCAAAATGTTTCCATTCCGTTATAACTCTCTGCACCAAAATTGACATCAACATTATTAGATAGAATAGAACAGTTCTGTGGATGTCATCGTCCCGAAGCATTCCAGTTGTCACTGTTATCAACCTATTTTCTATGCAATTGAAGTTTTCACATTGTTTTTACTGTATTAGACGTAGCAATAGTACCAAACTTGGCATAATTATTATTTGTCACAATAGAAACGCACTGTGTGTATTCTCGTCCTGAAGTACTCCGTTGTCAGTGTTGCAATCCCGTTTCCAAAAATATATCTTTGAACCACAAGGTATAGACACGTGATTGTGGTGTCGTAGGAGATTTGAGCTTGACCAGCTCAGAGCCGCCGGAACCGTTATGATCAGGCGTCGCGTGTTGTCAGTGTTGCCAACTACTTTAAGACTTCAATATTTATTTACTTTTAATTTGCTTTCATAATGCTAAACTTATTTGCACCAAACTTTGCATAAACATTATTCGATACAATAGAAAAATACCTGACCCTAAACGTTCCAGTTGTCACTGCTGCCAACCTATTTTATTAAAATGAATGCTTGTGTGCATGAGATGCTACCAAGGGACCGAGCCTTTGCGATTATTAGCAGAATCGCAGTGGTAACTTGATTTTTCTGGTTACCGCTAATCACATCAAGCCCATTATGTACGATTTCAGCTCCGGTGAGTGGTGATGACCTAAGGCTCCACTCGGTCTAGAATAGTGGAGTATGTTTGTCCTTGCTGTAGTTTTCTAAATTTTTACTATGCTTTACCATGTGAATGCCGGCACACACCTAGAGTAAGCCCTACTGCAACCACGTTCTCATTTCTTTGCCTTGTAGAGTGCTCGTCGACGAAAACCATAACTCCCATTTGTGATAGGTTTCGGCCACAGCTGCCTGTTCAGCCCATTCAAGTAAACTTAATAAATAAAATATTCGTTTTGTTGGGTCTCCGGTAATATCTCAAATTCATAAAGCGCATTTTGACCCATTAGCGTAATTTCAAAAGGCGAAATTAAAATGAGAGCTATGAATCAAGTACAATGTCTTCTTCAAGAAAAGGGTTATAGTTCAGCTTGAAAACTCAGGCGACTTTTGCAGAAGAATGGTACAGGTCTGTACCATGGGTGTGGAATTGGAACAATACTGTTCTGCTTGTGATATTTGTCTGCGAATGTCTGGTAAAGTATAGTAGTCTCGATAGTTTCATCGAAGTATAGTAGTATGCAAAACTTCTACCTCGATAGTTTCATCGAAATCAGTTTTTTTTTCACGTGGATATTATTGAATTCTGCTCTGGATCAAGATCAATATACAGGGTCTGTAGGATATTTGAGAACATGAGATGTGTACTCCATTGCTCTCTTGCAACTAACGTATACGTGTTATCTTTCGTAGTTCCTTGTCAAACATAACTAGACGCATCACAGGAAGAGGAGCTCTCTGGTTGTTGCCGTCTGCACAGAACAGAGTAGTATAAAGATTGCGACGTTTCGGGAACTTTCCAGATTATAATTTTATGCACGAATTGCAAAACGAGTTGGAAGCTTCCAGGGGGAATATGGCTTTTGTATCGATACGAAAACTGCATGCTCAACCTTCGGACACTATCGGAACACCCGAGTTTATGCACCCCGTGCAGAACATTATTGATAATAACGTCCGAAATTTCATGGCGAACAACGCGCTGGAACTCTGGCTTTTTCTAGGACGCAATCAAACGTATGTTTCACGAGGACCTGCACTACAAGTCATACACCGAAATGCCAAAAGTCATGGGATACCTACCTAATAACGTGTGGGATCCCCTCGAGCACGACGAAGTGCAGCAATTCGATGTGGCATGGTCGCGACAAGTCGCTGGAAGTCCGCTGGAGGGATGTGCAACCATGTGGTCTCGATTGCCGTCCACAATTCGGTGGTTGTTGAAGGTGAAGGATCTTAGGCTCGAATAGCCGTTCGATTAAATTTCACATGTGATCAATAGGGTTCATGTCCGGCAATCTAGGTGGCTAATCATACGTTGAAAGTTGCCAGAATGTTCCTCAAACTAGTCGCGCAGCATTGCGGCCCAGTGACATGGCGCATTATCATTATGGAAATTTCCATTGTTAGCAGGGTACACGAAGTCATGAAGATGGTCACCAAGCAGCTGAATATAGCGCTGACTGGTCAATATCAACAAAGAACCCACACCATGCCACGTAAACACGCCCCACACCATGACGGACCCACCACCAGCTTACACAGTGCCTTGTTGACAACTTGGGTTCATGTTGTCATGGTGTCTGCGCCACACCCAGACCCTACTATCTACGCGTACCAATTGAAAACGTGACTCATCTGACCACGCTACACGTTGCCAGTCCTCTACGGCCCAATTCACGTGTTCCCGAGTCCATGTGAGTCGCCGCCGCCGATGGGTAGCGATTAGTAGAGGCACGCCTGTCCCCATGGAGACCAAACTGCGCTGAACTGACCTCTGTGAAACATTCCTGGGACGTTCTGCATTGATTCCTGCTATCAGATCACGCATTGTTGCTTGTCTGTTTGCCCTGACGAGCCTGCCAAGATGTAGCTGGTCGCGGTCATTCACCACCCGTAGGAGGCCTCTGCGTTCTCCCTGATGGGTCGTAATGCCTCCAATGCAGTACTCACGGTCCTCCCTTGACACTGTGAAGCGAGTATAGTTCGATGTCTGGACGACTTCCGAAATCGCATGCTCCATTCGTCTAGCACCAACTATCATCCCGCGCTCAAACGCTGATAATTCCCGTCGGATTGCCATCACCACGGTACACGACGTTTCACTGTACTCACAGAAGTCTAACTGACCGCACTGTAACTTATTCGCGCCGTTTGACTGGTTTGCCGCAATGTTACCGCGCTCTCAACTAGTTCCCTCCCGCTAACCCATGACTCTTGGCACTTCAATGTATGCGCTGCGGAGAGGCCACTTCATATTTGCGAGAATACAGGAGTTACTCAAAGCGGTTACTCAACAAGGTGAAGAACCAAGAAGAACATGTCATGTTCTTTATTTTTTAGAAACTTCGGTCAGGACCAAATGGTGAACAGACGAAATGACTGGTTGTTACTTGCAGTTTCTTCAAATGATCAGGTTTCCAGCAACAGCGATTGTGTTAGGAATGGTGAGTGGGTTTTTCAACAATGGACAGACGGTGTGACCAATAAACGACGGTACGTGTTTAAACAAGACTCCACACTTGCCCACACGGCTCATGACACCCAACAATGGTTGGCCTAAAATGTCCCCGATCATGTGACACCAGACATGTGGCGTCCGAATTCACTTCGTTTAAATACCATGGACTAATATCTTTTGAACGTAAGACTAATAAACATTCTCACAGCACCACCGCAGCAGACTGCACACCTCCTTTTTCCGGGTAATGTCCGAAATGTATAGGGACCACCTAATTTGCACATGTCGCCCCTTCAGGCCCCGTATTGAAGCCATCATTGCATCCCGAGTCGATTTTATCAAATAAATATGTAATTGAACTAATGTTGCAGATTCGTACACATTTTCATGACAACATACTTGGAACTTCGTGTGAGAGAGCTGTTTTATTTTGTACCCTACGTACCGTGTATTTGATCTTGCGGTTACAAACTAAATACGTTATCAAACACAGAAAAAATATAAATAGATAGCAATTTTTCTGGAGATGGAACCACAGTGATGGTTCTAAATTAAAATAGTGTTTGGATAATTTATAGTCCAGGTGAAATGTTCTTTGGTACAGATGTTCATTAGATTTTACTTTTTTAAGCAAAGATATTTGCATGAAATGAAATGTGTAAATACAGAAAAGATTTTAAGGGGAAAACTTCAGTTCTGTAACAGCAGGCGTATAAGCACAGACATAGATGCCTGTGGCCAGCAGAGTTACCGTCATCAGGGCAGGGGTGAAGTCGATCAAGAATAAATGGCTGTGATTTTGCTATCCAACCAATTGGTGGTTAAATGAAACAATGGTAGTACCTTAGTATCACTGGTACTAAGGTATTAGAACTGTTTCACGCAACCACCAGATGCTAGGAATGGAACATCACAGAAATTTAGTTTTTTTGATCGACTTTATCCCTGATGACGGTACCCATGCTCTTGCGAGTTTAATCTTTAATGTCATTATCAGATTTTAAAAAAAAGTTCTCGGTGTTATTTGGTATTATAAATACACATGCATAAAATTACATAAAAGACTAGAAAATTCTACACTTGAAGTGTGAAAGTTCTTTGTGAAGAAGTACGAAGGAACCGTAAGTCAAATGAAAACTTTAAAAGTGCAATAAACAATCAAAACATCGTTCGATTTTTTTAAAAATTGGTATGAGAAGGAGGCATAGTGTTACGCGTAACCAACATGTGGCAGCAAGAAGATAGCACGCTAGACGAGTGCGCAGCAGTAGTGTCAAGATAGTGGCCCCAATGTCCATATGCACAAAAGAGGAGATAAGGTCCGTTATTCATCTTTTGAGTAGTGAAGAGATCAAACCCATCGAAATTAATCGCAGAATAGCAGTACATGCATGTTTGTCCCTGCAGCAAGTGTACGAATGGAACAGGAAGTTTTGTAATTCCATTACTATTGTGCCTGACTTTCCACGACCGTGTAGTGACGCTAGAGGTCATTGGAGCAGTAGAGATCATAGTGAGGGAAAACCGTCGCTTCTCTGTGCATGAAGTAGCAACCTATGTGAATATCAGTCACAGTTCAGCATACCATGATATCCTGAAGTCCAATAAAGTTTCGGCCAAGTGGGCCCCAGGCCCGCTGACTCTAGAATTGAAAGAACGACGTATTGTTTCCTTTGAGGTACTTCTGCGAAGCTATGAAGCTGAAGGTGTTTACTTTCTAAGAAGAATTGTAGCCGGAGTTAAACTTGGATTCACTACCTCCAGCTGAAAAGTCTTTGGGTACATAATAGCTCTTGTATTGGATGCAATTTTTGTCTATTATTTTTTGGTGGAACTGGGACAGCTTTGAAGTTGAATATCATGGGGAAAGAACGTACTTTGTCTATTTTTTATGAATTTTAGATAAGAGTGGCATCTGTTTGATCTTTGAAGGGTCTTTTAGACAATTTATCATACAAGAACAGAATAGGCATAGTCCGTCTATTACAAGCAAATCTTCGTTTGATGTGCAGGTTTACCTAACGCTGACTATAGGATTTTAAAACGTACTCCTGTAAAATCGAAAAAAATGACAAAGTACGTTCTTTCCCTGTGGTCTTCAATTGTTATTAATATATAATAATAGTTCTGCTTATTCTGCTAATAACAATCGGAAACGTAGATATACTGATCTATTTTCGATCATCTTTATTCTTGGTTTTCTTCATTTCTTTTTAATTTTTGTATTCATGTTTAGCCTTATTGTACCACTCTATAAAATTAGTATATACTGTATATTGAATGCGCAGATAAAAGTGGAACCAAACATCGTATTTAATTTGTTTTAGAGTGGCCTGATTTGACATGTACCGCTCACCTACGATAGGTTTCCTGTAAACAGTAGTCTGAATCCTATGGTTCATACGGTAAATCTGTAAATTTAAGAAACCTAATAAGTCAATATACAGTATATAAGTCAGTTGGCAACATAGCCGCTCCCTAACACCAGTCCTTTGTGTCTGTCTCGTCTCCCATTATATGAATACACCTTCGGCGAAACGTTGCCACGTTTATATGTGTGTGTTTTTTTTGTTTTGTTTTTTTTGTGAAGTTCATGTACTTCTGTCTTTGTATTTTGAAATGGAAGTACCTTTTTCTACCTTATTTTACCATCTTATATATATATTGACAGTTAGTATTTATTATACTTGTACTAATTAACATTATAATTATGTAGAAAACAGATAATTGACAGTTAAAATGAATACTTGGTTACAGGGAATTTCAAATGTAAATTTACGTGGCGAGAACTAAATTTTAAAATTAGCTTAACTTCGCTCTTCATCCTGGCTGCCATCGTGTTGCACAACAATGTGGCGATAATAAATACTGTTAGTTTCGCCAACTTATATATTGGCTTCATCAGGTAAGAAAGGAAGAGTTTTAAAAATCTGCAGGGATAAATGAAGCCGTTCAACAAGGCTGGTAGATTGAAAAATGGCGGCTCTGAGCGAAAACAAGGTAGGTGCAACGTTGCCACAATGTCTTGTGAAATGAAATGTTGTTACCAGAAACTGAAACAAAAGCACTGGGTGAAAAAACATGTGTTAAATGTTTAATGAAATGTAACCAGTTTTTTTAAAAAAATGTTGAAATAAAATAATTGTTTAAAAGGATTATTTTGTTTTATTGCATTTTATTTATTATGTAAAAAAAACGATTTATTTAACAGACATTGATCTAAATATATTTCTGGTTGTTTTTTTCTGAATAAAAAAGTTTTCGTATATCATTCTCTCTTTATGAGAACCTGTAAACTTTTTAAACATTTATTTTATTTCATTTTTTTACCCACATGCTAAATTTCATTAAACAACACATAACCCCCCACCAAAAAAAATATAATCAAAGATACAGTTTTTCACCTAGTGCTTTTGTTTCAGTATCTGGTTACAAACTTCCATTCCTCAATACACTGTGGCAACAATTCACTTACCTTGTTTCAGCTCAGATGCGCCATTTTTCATTCTACCAGCATTGAGCACTGACAAAAGCCAACCTGTTGGACGGCTTCATTTATCACTGCAGATTTTTTATTTACTCTTCCTTTCTTACCTGATGAAGCCAATACATAAGTTGGCCAAACTAATAGTGTTTACTATCGCTATATTGATGTGCGATACGATGGCAGTGAGGAAGGAGAACCAAGTTGAAAGTAAGTTTACAGGGAAATTCATTAACTTTCAAAACCAGAAGCAACCTGACTATTGCACAGTGCTTGCCTTTGCATCTCTTCTTCATGTAATATAAAAGGCTAAGAAATCTCTACTTATGTGTGTATCCTCTGGAACTTCTTCTACTACTTCCTTCCTTCCTTGGTGTTACAACTCTGGTTGAGCGTCAGCCTCCTTTACAATAAGCCTCCATTCCTTCCTATCCTGGGTTTTCTTCTTCCATTTTGTGACTTTCATCGCTTTCAGATCATCTAACACATCATCTAGTCATCTCAATTAGGGCTGTCTTCTTCGTCTGACACGTATATTTCTTCTTTCATTATTTTCCATGGCATTCTTCCTTTGTGCATTCTCTCCAAATGTACCAGCCACGCAATCCTTCTTGCTTTTACATATCTCATTATATCTTTCTTATGCAGCAATTCTTCTATTTCCTGGTTCGTTTGTATTCTCCATTCATCCTTGTCTTTAGGGCCATATATCTGTCTAATGACTTTCCTTTCAAACACGCGGAGTGCATTTTCATCTTCTGTATTGATAGTCCAGGTTTCTGCGCCGTATGTTATTACCGGTCTTATTAGTGTGTTATATAGCTTCATCTTTAGCTGTGCCGATAGTAAGGACGATTTCAGTAGCTTAAGGTTTGTATGGTATGCTGTTTCCTGCCATAATCCTCTTGTGTGTTTCTTCTGTTGCTATGTTGAATTATTTATCTCTCTTCCTAACTATGTGAATTCTACTTCTTCGAAATTATACTGTCCGATGGTTCGATTTTGTGTTTTCTTATTATCTTTCACTACTGCTAGTTTCATATAATTTGTTTTATTGTCATTTTTTGAAGATCTATTTCTCTGCCTTCTTTTTCTAATGTTCCAAACATTTCTTCTAAAATAGTGACAGTTCTCGCTACAAGTACAATATCGTCTGCGATATGCACAGACTTCTTTGGATTTGAATATAATGGATCCTTTTAAATTTAGTTTTTCTACCACTCTATGTAGGGTCAAATTAAACAGTGCAGTCGACAGTGCATCCCCTTGTCTTACTCCTATGACAATTTCGAATGGTCTGCTAATCTTACCATCTATGTGGATTTTAGCTTTTGAACCTTCCATTGTTATTGCTATTAGTCTAATTCATTTGCTGGGTATATCCTTTCCTGAGAGAGTCTTTAATAATTGTCTTCTGTCAACATTATCAAATGCCTGTTTAAAGTCTATGAACAGCTTGTGAAGATCAACCTTGCACTCATAACACTTTTCAATCATTTGTTTCATCATAAAGATCTGATCGTTTGTGCTTCTTCCCGGTCTGAAACCACATTGATACTCTCCTATGATGTTTTCGGCGTATTTATTTAGTCCTTGCGAATATTTTGTATGCCACACTAAGCAAAGTTATCCCTCTTTAGTTCTTACAATCAAGCTTATTTCCTTTTTAAAAGATAGGGCAGATGAGTCCACTTTTCCACTCGTCAGGTATTGCTTCCCCTCTCCATATTTCAGTTATTAATCCATGCAGTTCACGTGGATGTCCTTGCGAGTACATTTAATTAGCTCCGCTACTATCTGACCTTCTCCTGATGCCTTTCTGTTCTTTTGACTGCTTCTATTTCCTTCAATGTGGGTAGCTCCTCTTCCTGTTCTTCAACTGAGCATTCATTTTTACTTTTTTCTTATGTTTTTTCTATCTATAATTTCCTTGTTAAAACTTAATAACTCTTCAAAATGTTCTGCACATCTTTCCATTACTGCAGTCTCATCATTTATCTTCTCACTCTTATCCTTGCAAATATTTATCCGTGGTTGAAAGGCTTTGGTCATAGATTTCGTGGCCTGATAGAACTTTCTTCTTTCATTTTGATTATGTCTGTGAACTTTCTTTTAATATATTCTCTTTCTTTGTTTCTCACTATTTGCTATTGTGCTTTCTTTATATCTTTCCGAACTCTGCCTAGTTTCTCTCTGTATCATAATTTGTCTATCTTTGTTTGTTTTTCTATAGCTTCCCTACATTCCTGGTGAAACCATCCTTCAGTTTTCCCCTTCTTTCTTGTTCCTACTGTTTCTTAAGCACTCTCTTTTATTGTTCTTGATATTATTTCCTCTTTAATATCCACATTCTTAACATCATTTATATTATTTCCCATTTGATATCCACGTTCTTAAGATCATTTACCTTTTGTTTTTCTTCTTGTAGTTTTATCGCAAACTTGTGCTGGTACTGCTTGATATTCTCCAGTTGTTGTAGTGTTTCTATGTTCCATTGTATTCTCGTATTTCCTTTGCTTTTTCCGACGTTCGAAATACTTTCTCTGAGTACTGCTTTGACTAAAAAGTGATCCAAATCACAGTTGCTGTCCTTACATCTATTATATTTGAAGCGTGTCTGTTTGATATTAGTACATGATCAATTTGGTTTGCCTCTGTGATTCCAGGTATCTTCCACGTGCTTTTATATATGTTTTTATGTTGAAAGCATGTGCTCTTAATTATGAATTGGTCTCCTTCCGCAAACTGAACTAAAAGTTTACCATTTGTGTTTGTTGCATCATGTAAGGAGTATTTCCCTGCTACTTTCTTCAAGAATTCTTCTTTTCCTAGTTTGGCACTGAGGTCACCTAAGACAATTGTTATGTAATATCTTGATATTTTATTGCATTCCTTTCCAGTGAATCATAGAATGTAATCTTTTTGCCTTTTAGTCTTATTTTACACATTCTTGGTTCTAATGGTCCTAATTCTAGTATGTTGTTATTTAGTGTTGACTTTACTATGAATTCAGTTCCCTGTCGCCCATTGTTGCTTTCTGTTCCGCTGTAGAATAATGGATACTCTTTCTTCGCGATCTTGCCAAATCCCTTCCATCTTATTTCTTGGAGTACTGTAATCTCAATACCATATTTTAATACTTCTTCTGCTACTTCATTCATCTTTTTCTGGTTGTAGCATGGTTCATACATTCCTAGTGGCTAGGCATATGTTTTTCATTCTCTTCTTCGATTTATTACCATTACCATTCAGATTGCCTTGTACGACGTCATTAGACCCATCCGTCCGTTGCTCATTTGTTGGTTTTCTAACTTGTGTAGTTTTCGCGGAGTAGGGTTGTTAGCCCCACGTCCAAACCCCAGCTGGAGAACCAGGAGTTTTCTGTTAGGTCCCTATTCCCTTAGCCTTTCTAGGTCCACCTACCAACTGCAACGCAGCAGTGATTTTCTGTTGGGGTTCTCCTTTAGTCGAATTATCCGCGACTGCTTATTTGCCAGGTTTCCCTGCTTATTTCGCAGCTGGTCCTCATAATTGGAGACCTTCCCACTATCCACAACCTGTGGACGCGCCCTGTCGCAATCGGCACTGCGTGGCCCTTGTCAGGACCCGGGGTGAACTTCTTCTAGTGAATAATTTATTTTTACGCTTACCTTCAACATGGTACAATGTCCTCGCTGCCATCGTATCGTCTAACAGAATGAAAAATGGCGCTCCCGAGTGGAAACATGGTAGGTTGTATGTCGTTTTTAGTATCTGGCAACAGCATTCCATTTCGCAACGTACTGTGGCAACATTGCACCTACCTTGTTTCCGCACGAGACCGCTACTTTTTTTTCATCTGCAAAGAATACCGACAAAGGCCATATTTGCGGACGACTTCTTTTATTCCCTCAACTTTTTAACCTTACAATTTTTCATCTAAGGCAGCGAGGATGTTGTACCATGTTGAAAGTAAGCGTATGATTTGATCCCCGCCAGTTCGGATCCTACAGTTTTGGCCCACATAGCACGTCATGTATAATATATATCTGAAAAAGGTATAGAGGGCTAGCTCATGTCTAAGGTTTGACTGTGATATCTATTGGACGTCTACTGGCTAGCGTCAATAGATATTTGAGAAAGATATTAACCAGTGATCTCTTTTCGTGTGACTTGTAGATATCTAATATACGTATATTATATTGTATTTCATGGCTTGAAAATGCATTTGTCTTTTGTTTACCCAAGGCTTAACGGAATGCGTTTGTTCTTTGTTCACTTGACTACTAGCGCCAACTGTGCGCGGCTGTCGTTGTACGGTGACTTGGCGAGTGAGAAGGAAGATCACAACGGTCCATATTGGTTTAGGAAGAAAATAATTTAAACAAGAGGACAATTATTTTGGAATCAGGTACGTACGTGAACATTTAGTTCAGTATCAAAATAACTTTTATTTCCTTCTTTAGCTAATGTTACCTGTGTGTGTGCTACTGTAACTCTTCTCTTGAATCTCGACAGAAACCGTTACTTTATGGTTGGAATATTTATATTTGTAGCACAATCTGCATTCCGGTTCGGAATTGGGTATTTCTTTAGTATATGTCGGATTATCTTCTCGCAGTTGAGCTAATTTGCTAGCCTAATATTGATCAGTAAATAACGGGACGATTTTGAATCGTTACTCTGCATATTCTTATACACTGGGATAAAATATTTGCATTTATCTTTGATTAGTGACTAAAGGTTAGGTTACCATATGCTTTGACCGGGCCTATATCATAAGTTAAATAAAATTGTATTTTCCTTTCCTGTATATCGTGCATTCACCCACGCGGTCCAGTGTTCTAGAACCGTGCCCAAATAACCTCTTATTCGTTAAACTGTAGGGGATTCGGTTCAGGAATTTTTTTAGGTCAGCGTTTTTGATTAAAACAAGCATGCAGCTATACAAAAATGTCTGTGAATGCAAGATGAATAAAATTCGCGGCTACATCTTAATCCACGAATTTTAATTAGATTTTATTTCCAGTGATGGCCTTTAGGCATCTATGGCTCGGATCGGGATAGGGTGGTGGAAATCATGCTGGAAGGGGTCGGCCAGGGCCTAATTTGAAGTTAACATTTCTGTTTTGCTTGAAAAACTGGAAAAGCTTCAGTCGGGATTGCTGGACGCTAATATATCGAACCTGGGCCTTTCAAGTGCAAAACAAATGTTCTACCGCATGGTACTAATCCATGTAGAATTTTCATTAGGTGTGTAAGTTGCGAATAATTAATTAAGAAAAAGGAGTGCCAAGTGAACGATGCTATTATTATCGTTATTACATGTTAATTATAAGAAATGTTTCAGCATTAGAATAATAAAAAGTTGCTTGTTTTTCCCTGCAGAATGAATGCTTGTTAATGTTGTCGACCAGTAAATATATGAGCTGGATGCCAACACGTAGGTAGAATCAGCTGATAACCGCAGAATGATCAGTGTGCCATTCAATGCAGTATTGAATGTGTGAGCCCATTGTGACAGCCTCACATTATACAGCTGTTGTTTCCTTCCCAGTGGGGCTCTTTTCGGGTGAGAAACTCGATGCAGCTTCTAAGAAGAAAGAACGTGAGCAAGAGGTAATATTTTGAAGGAAATTTGTACGTGTCTGTTGGGTATAATACCATGCATTTGTAGAGTGAGCAGATTCCCATTTTAATGAACATCTTCAAGTCCGCAAGCAGGGGGGGGGGGGTAAAAAGCAAATTTTCCAGAATATATATATATATAATAAATCACAGCCATATTCAATCCACTACTGGATGAGGCCTCACCCCGAAGGGAGGAGTTGGTCTACTGCTCCCACGCTGACCAGACGGGTTGGGAGAGGAGAGCCGAAGCTCTCACTGTGATCGCCACTGTCTTTTATTCACAGCAGCTCCCCAATTGTCCTCACGATACTAGGTCAACACCGAAATTTTTGAGCCCCCACCGGGAATCGAACCCGGAACCGCTCGCACTATATATATATATATATATATATATATAACATTTTCTCTGTGAGTTCGGTTCTTACGAACATTTAACACCTACTGTATGTCATGGGAGTGGGGTTATAAAGAACTAGACAGATATAATAAAGTAAAAGTGGAATTAATAATAAAGGTAATTCTTGGGGAAGTTCCATGCGTTCGATGAAGACATCTAAAAGAAACGAACTCATGTTTTCATAAGTTTTGAAATCAAGCTTTGTATTACAACAATTTTCTTATTTTTTACCATTTTTCTTATTTTTTCCATCTGAGTAAATGGCTTTAGTAAATTATTTAAAAAAAATCAAATCATGAAATTCAATACAAATGCAACTGAAATTGTATTTTGTGATTTGACGTGTATTATCAATTAAACCATCTTTTTGTTGTCAGTAATTAATTTTTATAAGTACACAAAAGGCATTTTTTTAACGTTGTGCGGATTATTGGTGTCCACCCACCGAGTTATTACTGCGGATAACTGCGAGTTAGTTATAAAGTTTTGCTTCGAAAGAACTTAGGTAATATATACTTGTAGACAATATTATTATTTATTATTTGCAAGTCTCATTCTCTGACGGCAAATGTTGGGAACAAAACAAGCACCGGATAAATAACGGTTAGGCTAGCACGAAAATCGCTCGGGTTTTATTCCCGCAACCGCGAAATTTTGTCTTCTTTCGCACCTACTGAAACCATTAACTTAAGGAACATGTGTACAAAATTTATTCATACCGTGATAGATGAAAAAGTATAGAAGTGATAGAAAGATGCCTTTTTAAAGTGTACGAGATGTGCACGTTTTTCTAATGTATATGCACAAAATATTTTCTTGAACATTTGATTTGCTTTTAGAGAAAGATTAGGAACTTATGTTTTGTGAAAGGTGAGAGGAGTACAATACGCATAAATAAATGGAACGAAAATTATAACATGCAAATCGCGGGTAGATTTAGAAAAGGACGTCTTATACCATGAATATTTCGTTTCTTCTTAGTAGAAAAGACTTCCTAATAACATCACCTTTAAGCACATTCAATAAAAGTACTCTCTCTATATTTCCTATAAATTAGCATTAGATCAGCATCAGGATAGCAAAATTTGAATGATTAACTCCAGATGTACAATCTAATACGATTGGTTATTTATATAAAAAAAAAGTTTGCTTACTTTTGATAGATTTATTAATTTTACCTATGAGATTAGTTAATAAATTTTGATTTGTGATGTTTCAATCACGTGAAGAACTTTCTTGTGATTGAATCGCTGAAATATGACATGAAACGGACTTTTGAAGCGCCCGAAGCTATAATAGGTAGGTAAAAAAAAAGTCGCACCATTCTCCAGGGCAAGAGGTTAAGTTATTTGATGATTTGGAAGAAAGACTACCAGTAAGCACAATGGAAGCACTTGAACAAATAATTTCAGATTGGAAAAATTAAGAGAGAAAGGAAGAAAGCAATTGTGAGTGAGTAGCTTATTTCTTTCTAAACCTTTTGAAATATTTAACTGACTGTATTACTAGAACAAATAACATTTGTGTAGGATAATAAAAGTTTTAGGTCTATCAACCACTTCCAACATTTGATATTTAGGTAACTAATTTGTTGGGTAACTTTGTGATTTTATTTCGGTTTAAAATTTATAAATGCAGTAATTTTCCAAATTATAACGACATTCTCTTTTTAACTCTTCAGTTTTTTTAATAAGGTTGGAAGCAATATTAATGGTAAAGGAGTAGTTTATTTAGACTGTCTTTCGTGGAATAACTAAGACATTGGGAACTTAGTAATATGTTAACTGGGTTGATGTCTGACCTTTAATGTAGGCCTAATCAATTTTCTCTTTATAATGTAGCAATTTATTGAGTAACTGCTCAGAAAATTCATTAGTTGAAGCAACCTTTCGTAAATATTACAGTACCTTTCGTAACTGGCTGCAGAGCAAAGAAATTTAAATTAGATATCACCAGAGCAAACAGTTCGATTGCCTATTGTCTAATCCAATATGGACCAAATTTTTAGTTCAAAATCATATTTTTCACGCTTGTCATTACTATGTTACCCGCTTTTGATTTGCATCACTTCTTGACTTATGAGCAGCGACTGCGTCAGGATCAAAATTCGTGGGGTGGGGGGTTGTATAGGTTATATGTATACAAACAATACTGATATAACTGAGAGGTACAAGGGGGCTAAGATATATTCTGGGGCATTTCCCCTACCCTATCTTTTTCAGTGATACCCAGTGGTGTAGTGGAGCGCTTGATTCACAGATAATTTGTTACACTATGAGTATGGCAAATACCGTGTACATTAACGTGTATGTATAAAGATATAGTAATAATAACATTAATGTCACTTTTACTACAAGAATAATCAACCGTACTTGTGAGCAAAACCCTAGCTAGGAAATAAAGTTTATTATTTTTACTAAGAATCTGTCGAAACTCTTTAAATTGTTGTGGCTTTTAATTAGACAATAACACGAAGTACCCCTATAGTGTAAAACTTCAGACTCAACTCCGGCCTGGGCCAAAAATGCCAAAAGGCCTTTAATAAATCCAGACCTCCCGATTTAGTCTGTCACATAACAGAAAATTATATATTAGATACTTTCTACGTACAATATGTGAAAAAAATAAATAGAAAGTAACACAAAAATACAGGGTTTCCACTGATCTCTAAAGAAAGTACCGAGGTGGCGCCCTGGTTCCACTACATCTCTGCAAATAACACCTTAGCTGAACGTGTCAAATCGTCGCTCCAAACCCAATGTGATGTAATTCAAAAACTGCATTTTTATAGATTCACGTCCAAAATATGTATCCTCGAATGGTCTCTAGATGCTCGTCGAGTAACAAATTGAATAGGCCTACATCCATTACAGAAACATACAAATCCAACATAAACTCTTACTTTAAAAAACAAGCTAGCACAGCTTGACATAAATAGAGTTACGAAATAATGTATTTTTTGAGTTAAGTCACTCCGTGTTTGAAACAACGAATTAAAAGCTAACCGTACATTCGAAATCGCATAATTTTATTTCATATTTAATGTGCTGTAGTTCGTTAGCTCTAGTGTTAGAGACAACGAAGCGAAGTTCTAGATCGAGGAGGGAATTCCACATCTCTTCCAAAATAAATCCCTGGTTATATATTTTACACATGTGAAACAGAGAATCAAAAAACTGTTTAGTATTAAGTCGAAAATTTTTGTTTCCAATACTAAAAATCGTAATTCATAATACAAATTAAAAAAATATTTCAATATAGAAACCCAGCCCATGATCTAGTTGCTACATCAAGTTTTTTCAGAGTTGCACCAGGTAAAAGTAGGGATGACAGCTGAACAAAGGTTCTGACAGCTATCTTTCCCATCCCTCACCCTGGCAGAGTACTCTTCGAGGAACGTCATTCCTACGATTATCCGACCACTTCAGAACTATCTTCAGGGGACAGATTGAACGTACTGCTTTGGAACCCATTTTACTGTTGGTTAATTCCTTAGGACATTATCTCCATCTGATAGGAGTCAATGGAAAACCAACCATCGGTTCACCTTTCCGCCCGGTATGATACCTAGACAAAGGTCCTGGCCGCTACTTTCTTGGCCGAGGAACGTCATGCTTCAGAGGCTTAGAGCATAGACTTAGAAGTTACTTAACGTATTAGAATCCCACATTAAATGAGTTAACACTAATTTAAATTCAATTTCAATTTACAAGTGGCACAACAAATTAAAATTGACGACCAAGGTAGTCGTGCGGTCTGAGCGTCTCCAAAGTCGCGAATTGGAATCCCGTCCAGGGCAAAGATGTTTGTGAATTTTAACAAGCATTGCATTCATTTAATTGTGAGGGGCGAAGTCGAAAGGTACTAAAAATGACTCATACAAAACAAAGTTTACCAATGTTTTAAATATTAGAATAGTCTTCCCCGAAAATGTAAAAAAAAAAAACAAAAAAAAACACATCGGTGTCAGTAGCAGTCCAATTATTTCTGTTTCTTCGTACAAGTGTCCTTAGGATATTTAAAAAATGCACATGAAGAGGCAAAAGTAAGGAGAAGTAATAAATCCTCCTTCCTTACTTCAAGACAGAGCTTCTAAAATTTCATCGGATTTTTATTTCTTGTGTTAATGTGAATTTGAGTCTTAAGTTGAAATATAGTAAACAGCGTATTATGGATACCTAAACCAGATTTATTATCAAATCAAGAATATTAATTCTCAGAACACCACTATCTTAAACGGGATTTTTTAAAAACCTATCGTCTATATCACATTGTGTGAGGTAAATAAAAATGACATGTCACTTAAAACTCGTATACTTGCCAAGTATGTTCTATTTGTTACCGTCAAGCAAAATGTCTATGAAAATACTTTATTGGACCTAAATCTCACTTTTTTTATTGATAATGTTAATTGGAGGCTGTGTTGTTTCTCTCTTAGCAAAGGCCCTATTTATATTGTTTTAAACTCCTTTCTGTGAGTTACAGCAGCAACTATGACCTAAACCCGTGACTTGGAGCAATCATTCTTCCAGTAAAGGGATGGGGAGAGAACGGCCAGGGTCTCACTTGAGGTACCATCTTGATATTCGTTTTGTGAACCTGGGAAAAGCCATGGGAAAGTCATAACAGCTGCATATTTCTTTGAAACAGCGCTACATATTTTTCCGACGTACTGCATTTCCATTGTTATATCATTCACTTGAGTATGAAGATGATATAGGGTATGAATACTTTAAACTTAAGTGTTTTTTACATTCCGTATTGAAATTCGTGGTCAATATGTACTGTACAGTTATTGTAAACATTTTCAACATTACAAATCCTCTGTATTTCAGGTGTTGTGTCAAGTGGATTATAAGTAGATTGAAAAGAATTTGAAATAAAGCAAAAAAAAAGTTTCGCCAGGCAAAAGGAAGAGGACAAAAGCAAATGAGAGCTTCATATTGCAAGGATTTGCTCTTTAGAACAAGGAACATCATCATGTACACAATTAACTAAGATAGAACTATCACCAGTAATCCATACACATTATAACTTTATCTATGTGCAATTACGTTTGTGGTTTACATATATTGAAGAACTCGATTTACGTATCTTGCTAAATATATTTTTCAATCACTGATCAAGCTGATGCTTATTTTAAGACAAAATTGTATGTACTTGAAAATAATAAAATGTTTAATCAAAGTTTAATTATTGGCCTTTTATATTAGTTACGATTTGACCACTTATCCGTTATAGTTCTTTCAGAATATGATGTGTTAGGGACTACGTGGTGAAGGGCATGTTTCACGATCCATCTGATATATCTTTTTACTCTTTCTTCTTGTTTCTCCCAAGATAGCGGGGAAAGTTGATATTGAAAATATGTAGAACGATTATTCTGCCTATAATATACTTTGTTTATATTAGGAGGAACGTTGCAAGCATAGTTGAACAATATATGGAAAATTAATGAAGTATTCCAGAAACGTGCTGTGATGATTTTGTTGTTAATGTAAAATAAATTAACTGCAGTTTTTAGTTGTATATATCTAGTGTAACCCCATTAGGTAGCAAGTAACGCTCACTGTATTACAATCTATATCCAGGATTTTGTGTAAAATAAATTTACCAAAGTGCACGCATATTATGTGCATTACTGTACTTACTTGTTGTACTATATGTTGTCCTTATGCACTTGTCGGGGGAATTACGGCCGTTGGAGAGCACACTTCCAATAAGAATTATGAGGCGAATGTAGAAGTCAGAGCGGTACTAGCGTGGTATTCACCTCATGAGACAGAGAAAAACACTGGAAACCTCAGGTGGGATGGCGGGCATAAGCAGTTGTCATACAATTGGTATACATTCGTTAGTGCGTGTAGCGTGGCATTCCTCTTAATTTTTGCCCATTTTCGAACTTTTGAATACTCACTTAACAATACTTTAGTGTACTAAAAATTCACACTCGAGTAGTCTGTGCGTACGCATCTTCATTACTTACTATGATAAAAACTATAGTAAGTGATGAGGATGCGTACGCACAAACTACTCAAGTGTGAATTTTTAGGATACTAAAATACAGTTAAGTGTGTATTCAAAAGTTCGAAAAATGGGCAAAAATTAAGAGGAATGCCACGGTATACGCACTAACAAATGTCTGCCAAATGTATGACAAATATCTAACTAGACATGTCTTATACATGTGGCATACGTATAAGGGTAGGACATATAAACATGGAATATATGTCTAGTATATGTATTCTAGCTTAATTTTTCATATCTATTAGATGTATTGAATGTCTAAATCATATCTCTATTATACGTATATTACACATGTTTGTGCTATGTGGGTAGTATCGGGCAACGCATGTTTCTATTCAGTTGAAAAACTTCTAACATCGCCATTAATATCAAGGAAATTGAAATTGAAAATATACAGAACGATTATTCTGCCGGTAATACTTTACAGGTGAGAAAGTTGGAGTACGGCCCTAGCAGATGAACATAAATTACGTGTGTTTGAAAATAAGGTTTTGAGAAAGATATACGGGCCGAAACGGGACGAGATGACTGGAGAATGGAGGAGACTGCGTAATGAAGAACTCCACGGAGTGTACGATTCACCAGATGTTGTAAAACTAATGAAATCGCAACGATTAAAATGGGCAGGCCATGTAACTCGGATGGGGAAAAAACGAAGATTATATGCTATCCAGGTTGGAAGGCCGGATGGAAGGAGACCATTGAAAGACCGAGACGTCGTTGGGAGGACACTATTAGAAGAGATCTTCGAGAAGTAGGCGTTCGTGATGGATACTGGCTTGATGTTGCCCGGGATAGAATCCAGTGGCGAACGTTTGTTACTGCGGTGATGAACTTGCGAGTTCCATGAGCCATAGAGTTAGTTAGTTAGCACGCATATTATGTGCATTACTCTACTTGTATGTTGTACCATATGTTGTCCTAATGCACTTGTCGGAGGAATTACGGCCGTTGGAGAGCACACTTCCAAGAAGAATTACGGGGCGAATGCAGAAGTCAAGCATGGTATTCGCCTCATGAGACAGAGGAAAACCCTGAAAACCTCAGGTGGGATGGCGGGCATAAGCAGTTGTCATACATTTGCTACACATTCGTTAGTGCGTGTAGCGTGGCATTCCTCTTAATTTTTGCCCATTTTCGAACTTTTGAATACTCACTTTACAGTATTATAGTATACTAAAAATTCACACTTAGTAGTCTGTGCGTACGCATCCTCATCACTTACTATAGTTTCACTTAGAAGACGACCGTGGTAAACTATAATGAGGATGCGTACGCACAGACTACTCGAATGTGAATTTTTAGGATACTAAAATACAGTTAAGTGTGTATTCAAAAGTTCGAAAAATGGGCAAAAATTAAGAGGAATGCCATACTACACCCACTAACGAATGTGTAGCAAATGTATGACAAATATCTAACTAAACATGTCTTATACATGTGGCATATGTATAAGGGTCGGACATATGAACCTGGAGGGTACCTCTAATATATGTATTCTAGCTTAATTTTTCATATATATTAGATGTATAGAACATCTAAATCAATTAATGAATGTCTACCAAATGTATAACAAATATGTAAGTAGACATGTACTCGTATTATACATGTGGCATACGTATAAGGGTAGGACATATAAACCTAGAATATACGTCTAGTATATGTATTCTAGCTTAATTTTTCATATCTATTAGATGTATTGAATGTCTCAATCATATCTCTATTATACATATATTACACGTGTTTGTGCTATGTGGGGGGTAATGTGGGCTCCGAACCACTCCGTTGAATGGACCCCAGCGGGACTTTAATCTGTGATAAAATACGTACAGGTCTCGTATACACACACACACATACATCTATATCTATCGATCTATATATATATATATATATACGGGGAGAGACCTCATCCTCTTCTGGATTGAATATGGCTGTGATTTATTATTATTATTATATATATGTATGTATAATTAGCACAAAGGAAAGCCGGGGAGCAATTTAAGATAAATTTAAGAGAAAGGAAAATAAAGGAAAATACTTACAGCTCATATGTTCCGTATTAGATCACACATATAATCACATATATAAATGTCACTACGATATTTCGTGCACACAGTTGAACGTTTTCAAGGAGCGAAGTGCATATGTTCACGAAGTACAAGATTGAAGAGACATTGGCGACACGTAGCGGACAAAGCATTAAACTTGGACAACAACTGACTGCTGTAGCGCGTAGATTTCCGGAGCTCGGAACAATATAAATTGTATAGTGTGTAAATAAATACAGGGTGGGATCGTGGATGGAAATGCGTTGAAAATGCAGAGCAAACGGGAAGTTTAGAGTTATTGAAGGTTAAGTCCAGGATACATTTTCGCACTTAAACCATGAATAAAGGCACTCTCCCCCAGACGGCGTGTTGTGGTGCTGGTCGTAGGGATAAAATGTGCATTATGGCAACCAGAAAAGATAAATTAAAATTGGTGTTGTGAAACTCTGTGTGCAAGGAAACTGGGGCATCCAGTTTGTTGATAGTACTAAAGTGACGATGGTTATTAATACGAATGTTGAGAGCACAACCTGTTTCCCCCACATAAAAGCCAACACAGAACTTGCAGGTTAGGATGTATATAATATTAGGGGTGTGGCATGTACCCTTGGGATTGAGAGTGTACCGGCCATTAGCAGTATTGATAGTGATTGTGGGAGATGTAATGAAAATGAAGCAGACCTTACATATGGGTCTCATGCATGTATGAGCGCGGGTTCGGGATGGTGGCAAGGAGGGATCCGTATGGACCAAGATGACTTTAAGATTCGGTGGATGTTGAGAAACTAATCTCGGTTTGGTGGGGAATATTGATCTTGTGCCTGGGTCGGATTGGAGGGTGTGGAAATGAGAACGCAGGATTTGTTTGACCTTGGTTAGTTTAGGATGGAACTGGGTGATTAGAGCCGGTGGGTTGGGCGACGGTGGGTTGGATTTTCGAGTGGGTTGAATGTATGAGGATACACAGTGGATCCGTTTGGTTACAAGGTTAGAAGGGTAGCCTCGGTTGACTGGAGCCTCCTGGAGGTGTTGGTTGCAAGTTTCAGTAGCAGAGGTGATTGAATTCAGGCGTTGTGCTCTCAGAGCAAGGGAGAAAGGAATCGCTTTCTTGGTGTGGTAAGGATGGGAACTTGAGTAGTGTAAATACTGCATGCGGTTGGTATGTTTTATATGAACGGAAGTAGTGAGGTTGTTTTTTCTAAAGTGATTTCCACGTCAATTAATGTGACTCTTTTGTTAGAGATTTACCAAGTGAACTGGACAACACAGTATTGGTTCAGCTGTTCTAAAAATGTGTTGAGACTGGTTTCACCATAAGTCCATAGCATCAGGATATCATTCAAAAACCTTATCCAAAGTAGTGGGGTCAAGTGCTGAGTTTTCAGGAAATCATGTTCGAGCTTTCCCATAAACAGATGAGCATAAGAAGGTGCCATTCTCGTACCCATGGCTGTGCCTCGGATCTGAGGGTAGTGTTTGTCGTCAAAGGTGAAGTTGTTACATGTGAGAACAAGGCTGGCCTGGTTAAGAAGGAAAGCTAGTGTAGTTGGGATATGAGGTTTGAGTCTCTGGTTAAGGAAGAATTCCAAAGCTGCTACGCCATGGGCATGAGGAATGTTGGTATATAAGGAAGTAATATATATGGTACAAAGCAGTATGTCAGAAGGAAGAGGCGGTAATTTACGGATGATTTCTAGAAGGGGGTAGGTGTCGCGTATGTAGACAAACAGGGCTTGACAAACAGGGAAGGAGTCAACAAGAGAGGAAATGCGTTCAGTAGGAGAATAATAGCTGGCTACAATGGGTCTACCTGAGTTACCTAGTTTGTGGATCTTCGGTAATAGGTAAAAGGTCGGAATACGTCGGCTGTCCAGGATTAGGTGCTTTATGTACATTTTAGATATTCCCTCATGAGCACCATTAGCGGCAATGAAATCGAAAATTTTCTGTTGGTGAGTGTAGGTTAGGTCTTTTTTCAGTGGTGGGCTTGTACTTGCTGGGATCAGATAGTTGACGGTAAACCTCCTGGAGGTAGTCAGCTTTGTCTAAGACTACTGTAGTGGACCCCTTGTCCGCTGGGAGGACCATTATGTCATGGTTCTCGCGTAGCGCTACAAGGGGTTTGCGTTGGTTATGGGTTAGTTTAGGTTGATTGGTCATCTGATGTGAGAACTCACTATTGCTGCCCGCAGAAATAAATGAGGAGATGTAACGTTCGAGGGGATGGTTGCTAGGAAATAGAGGTGGGTCCATGTTTGAGGGAGGACGGACGCGTTCAATTCTAGTATGAAATGTATTGGAAGTTGTGTCTGGAACAGGTGGATTTCTGGCCCAAAAATAGAGCCGTCTTAGTCCACGGGCAAAGGAAAGTATATCTTTTAACAACAGGCAGTGGTTGTACGGCTCGGAAGGGGAAAATGTCAGTCCTTTAGTGGGGATGTTAGATTCAGATTGAGTAGGTTTGTGGCTTTATAGGTTTACGACGGAGGTGGTAGTGGAATTTCCCGGGTGGTCTGGTGTTTCTGAGGATTGGGTCGTGATTGCAGATTGTTTATTATTACTTGGTTGTTGAGTTGTGGGAGTAGGTAATGGTAATGATGTTTCTGCAAGTAAGGGAACGTGGTGCTTTTTGTGTGAAAGATGTAGAGACAGGGCACATCAAGTTTGAAATGCACGGTGACAGAGAAGCGATAATTTATTCAGGTGCTTCTGGTTCGTTAAGGAGTGTACATAACGGTCCTGGGTCAAAATGGTGCAAGCTTTACTATGCCAATCATGGGAGATCAACAAGACGATTTTTGTGAGAGACTGGATGTTGATCAACAGGTTACATGCACGTTGCAAGTGTAGGGAATACATGTTGAAGGTTAATTCAACAACAAAAGATCTGTAAAGTGGTATGAGAAAGGGACGGTGTATATATATATATCAACTCTTTTTCTTTCAGAATTTCAACAATTTTGGAGTATGGATAGAGAAGTGTCTTACTATGCGTCAAATTCGTCGTCAGATGATGGCGTGCCAGAGAAGCGACCCCGAAGAACTATCAGGGTAAATCCAAAGGTATGACCTTTTAATTAGAGTCGTTAAGTGATTTAAATACTTCAGTCCGTTCTCCGTCGCCCCTCTCTGAAAGGTTCAGTCAATATTTGCCATTTTATTTATTTTCGTTGGCTCCAACGAGATAATCTTCAATGTAAAGAGGCAGTGTAGTATACATTTTTAATATTTATAACAAACACTACAAGAAAAGCAAAGTAAAAAGAACATACAAATTAAATACTTACTGTAATACAGAGAAAAATATAAGCAATTTTTTATAGTCCCTATATTCTATTAATTCTGATATTAATACAGAAATATTGTATTATTTCTATTTTAAATATATGTACTGCATTTGTTTTTAATTTGATCAAGTATATTATTGAGTCGTCCGGTTGCAAAAGTCATTATGTCCAATCTGGCACTTATCCAGAAGTGAAGAAAAAAGGAAAGGATATTACAGGCATCCTACCTAGGAGTAAGTTTTCTCGTTAAGATTTAATGGGTAAATAATGAGGTTTTCAGTATGATCGTAGGCTCATACTAAAGATTAGGATATGAAGAATCCAGGGAGTATTTTTAGAGATAATATGTTTTGCAACCGGACGACTCAATTGTAAGTTTTTGCTATGTTATAAATAGCAATCTTTATTTTAAAATCCTATAGTTTGCATGCATTGATATGTAGTGCACGGTTTGACCTTGTATTATTGTCACGAAAATTTTAATTTCTTGATACATTGTACAACACATACAAGGTCTGACAATAAAGTAAGGAAACTGATTTTTTCCTTCTTCGTACTGGCAACCCTGCAGCTTACTAGGCTACGTCATATTTGACCTTGAACCTTTACTCACTCCCACCGCAACTGATGTGATCCTTCATTCAGTCTGAAGTAACTGTTTGCACTGTAAGGTTTTGTTTGTGAAAAATGGTTGGTGCGATTTTAAAACAAGTTTGGCGCATATGAGACCAACACTTACTCTATTTATAGTCAACTGTCCTGTAAAAATTTTCACAGTAAATTTTCTATCAGAGCGTACAATTTTTCTCGCGTAGCTGTGATAACATATCGCTGCGTGATATTTCGTAATTTCTTGTTTGTGACGAGGATCACATACACGGCCTTACAATACAAACAGCTACTCCAGACAGAGAGATTACAGGACCACATTTGGTGCGGTGAAAATGAGGAAAGGCTCATGGTCGAAAATGACATATCTTAGTAAGTTGCAGGGTTGCAATTACAAAACAAAAATGTCTCATTACTTTATTGTCAAACCCCATGCTATTGCTTTCTGACTTGTTATAGTAACTTTCAATGTCATAATAGAATAATACAAACTTTATGAAAAACTTTAAACTGGTGTCCAAATCTATTGATGATCATGAAGAATCAATGCACCTGTATCTTGTACCTTGTTTTAGACTATGAACACGTTTCCAAGTTACTTTCCTATAGTAAACGTAGAAGTCAGTCCATCTTAAGTAGTGGATAGTATGATTCCGCACTGGGATTACTGCTCAAAGCATGATCGTGATGGATTTTTAAAGTATTTTCGCCTAAGCGAATGTTAGAATGGTACTTTCAATAGATGATCTGTCTGTTTCCTACTTCATTACTTTCCCAATTAGTTGTGCTTCCTGAAAAATATATATATATTTCAGTGAGATGCCATTAAAATGCAAAATCGTAAATCAATTAGTGCATGTAAGTGTAAAATAAAGGTAAGAATAATAAGTATATATGAACGACCGGCCATGCGTCTCACTTTGGACATATAACTTCAAACCCAAACTAACCGCCTGCATACAGTGCTCCAGATTCAGAACTTAATTGAACAAAAATCCCACGTGGAAGAAGCAGCACAAAAATTTGTTTTGTTGCTTAGAAAGTGAACAAGAAAGAATATAGAAATATTATTAAGGCAGAAAAGTCCTTCTATTTTATAAATTCCATTGTGAATATGAGAAAGTATGTTAGTGATGTTGCTATATTTTAATCAGAACTAAGGTTTCATATATCAGTATAAAAACCCATTTGGGGTGAAGGGAAGAGTAACATAAGAATTCTATTCACAAAAGAAATATTTATTTTGCGAGTGGTTTTCTTTGTGTCGCTATGTTTCCTTTGAAATAAAATTAAGAGATTTAGTATCCTCTTTTCCGCCATAGTGACACAAAGAAAATTATTCGCAAAATGGATATAACTTCTTTTAAAAGATAAGATAAAATGAATTATATGAATTTCTTTTGTGAGTAGAATTCTTGCGTCACTCTTCTCTTTACCTCGAAGAGGTTTTTATACTGATATCACTTATTTTGTAAGGCTGTCTATTAAAGAAAGGTCGATTTTGGACCATGGTAGGCTCCATATCTCTAAAACGGTAACTCCTATAAAAAAAAATAAGCATTTTTTTACCCCAACTTGTTGGAACCCGAAATTGACCACAACAATAAGACAGATAGAATGACAGACAAACTTTTCGACCAGTTGTAAAAATTCTGTGATTCGGCTAAAAAAAAAAATTATATAACTTTTGAACCCTTCACCGATTTTGACGTGTAATACATCGTTTGAAAGGTATTGAAGCTTAGATTACGATTCCGCAAATTTTGGCCGCCTATATGGTCTGGGGTCAGTGCTATCATCAGAAATGTGAAATTTTGATTCTATTCACACCTTCCTAGGGGGTCTCAGGGAGGTCCTACTGACCCAGTTGTTTTTCTTTGTCTTAGTATGGCAAAGAGCTATCAAATGATAGTTCAAGCATAGAAATCGGGCTTATAGTTCGCTAAATCCGAAACTAGCTGAATACATTTGAGTGCTGCTAACAGACTCGTTTGTCAGCGTCACTCGAAGATTCTTCATGATTTGTGAGGCTCTTTTATGTACGACACATAGTAGAAAACATTATGTAGATATAATGACATCGTTTTATTAACTGATAATTCCTATGCATAATATTTACAGAACGTCATGCTAGTATCACTTCCTTCTAAATCTGAACTAGGAGATACCTCGTATTCCACCCCGTCACTGAACTGTTCTATGGTGTTTGCATCTTGTATCGGGTCTGAAAAAATGTCTTAAATTCTTTGATAAGTAGTTTCCTTTTCGTGCTAATTAGCTGATCTGAAGAAACAAGTAATATTTGGAAGTCTTATTACAGAGTATGGTCTCTAGAAAATTTTCTTGTGTGGCTTTCTCTTTATCTTCTGCAGTCTTTGTTCTGAGTCTCCATTACTTCCTCGGAAAGTTGCCCAACTTGTAGAACGGCAGTATAAATTATATCCGCACCATGCAGGGCAGGACGTTTTGGCGTCGCCGTTTGAGCGCTGAACGTTTAGGTGCGAGTTGCTTGTAAGACAACTTATGCTTGGCAAATCTATTTTTTCTCGCTGTTTATTGACCTTAGGTACGTTAGAAGAGGTACTAGCAAACAAAACAGTTTTAATTTTCGTAATTATATTCTTATTGACTTTCTCATATAATATGAAAGTTCACAAAATGCATATTGTGGTAAAGTGTTTATATTAATTTGCACGTAACTAAAATATATGTATTGGGAAAACAATTATATTTGTAAAGTTTAATAATTGACATAAAAGTCAACGGTTTTAAGCATACTGTGAAATAAAAAAATAAAAAAGCAAAAAATAAAAATAATAAAAGCAAACAAAAGCAACCGGCGGTTGTTGGCACAAAAGAACATACCAAAATGTTATGATAAAATTGCATCAGTGTAATATCAGCAAAAAGTAAAATAATTATAGAAAAATTAAATAAATAATACCAGAAAGGTAAAACGTCAATGCGTGACCAAGTGTAAATTTATAAAAGTCAAAAAAATTCAAATACTTTAAATTCCATATTGATGTGTGTTCAATCAATCAGTAATAAACACTAAAAGTCAAGTAACAAAAATTTTAGATAATGTTACACAAAAATAGTTATAAGCCTTTAATATACAAAGCTCAAAGTTCATTTATTAATCAGTTCTTAAGCAGTTCACAACAAAATAACATCACAAAACTGAACAGTATACAAACAAAATGTCAAACTAAAATCGTAGCGTGCCAACTCCAAGTACAGTAAATAAATGAAAGTAAATAATTTGACTAATATTAAGTCATATTAAGTCCAATTGCCAATCTCTTGCTATGCAAACATTAAAATAAATTTCACAGTACATTAACGTGAAAGTTTAAATAACATTCGGTGCCAAAAATGAAAGTAGTTTACGTTGTGTATAATTAAAACACACAATATATATATTTAAAAAAACACACTACTAAAACTCAATCAATCATAAAACTTTAATTTCACACTGCACCCATGTTAAATCCTTTACTTTAAACATGCTAGAAGACATGCTTCCCTTCCAAACGTCCGGCACCCAATCGTTCAGCGCCCAATCGTCCGCGTATCCGCACCATGAATTACGGTCTAATGAGCACTAGCTGGCATATTATACCGACTATAAAGTTGCACACATAAGTCAGCCGTATCGAAAGTGTATTTCCTGAATTCTCTCACGTTAACATTATGCCCAAAAGGAATAGTTTTCAATATTACTCCGAAACTACTGAGTTCTTCATTCACACCTGTAACAAAGATCGTTGTGCGAGAAATCGACGAGCAGTATTTTCATCTCTCGTAGTTCCACTCTCAGGTTTCGGTATGCCAACAGGCAAAACCATTTCCTTTTTAAATCTGTCTTGAATTTCCTTATTTCTTGATTCTACTCTGTTTTGTCTGATTTTTGTACTTGTCAAGATTTTACTTCAAATCTATAGAAAATGGGTAGCAGACACTTAGAGTTGTATCAAGCATGTAAAATAGGCAAAGTTTATGTTTCGTTTGAAACGAATTTGCAGGCTATTATTATTATTATTGTGTAGAAGCACACTTGAAAAAAATGTTTCATTATTAGAGCTACGTATTTTACCATCTACCATTATCATAACTAGTATTGTTCTACAAGAAATTTCCGCCCACCTATTACAAATTTTGTGGGTTCAAGGACGCTGATTTGATCTTTCATCGTTTGAGTTTCCTCTGTAGTTATGTTAACTCAACATTTTCTTTTTAAATAGGAGCTTCACTGGCCGACAGTATAGCGTTGATGATGTGCGTGTATTTTGCCAAAATCTCACATCTGGTTCTGCACTTCAATTTTCAGCATGTTTTACTGTCAATTGTGGAGGTACCATTGAGAAAACAACCAAAACCTTATCATAAATTCATCTTCCGTAAATGGCACTCAGTGGAACCTTTTTTTTTTATTATTTATTTTTTGTATAGAATGTTGTATTTCAGTCTTTATCAAAGTTTAAAGACAAAATTTACTCTAAATTGGAAGACGCATAAACAACACAGAAATGGGTTGTACAAATTTTCCAACACGGTTAATGGTCCAGCATTGATAGTTCTTGTTATCTGTGTCGAGAACTCGAGAAGATTTATTTCATGAAGAGAAGAGCTTAAATAATAGTTGTTTACAAGAACGAGAACAAAATATGACTACTGTTCATAGAAATATCATAAGCGGAACCTGTTTCTTTGAGAATGTTTAATAGGACTTCCTTGGGATGTTCACGTTCCCATTTGTTTATTTTTATCAGTCTGTGGTCTGCTGATGACAGAGCCATAGGCGTTCACTTGTCCAGTTAGATTTTGAATCTGAAACACTATGTGCACCTACTAACAAGACTGGAAAATTCAAAGCAAAACCCAAAAAGTATCTGGTTACTTTTTCATCGAAATAGATGGAAGTTTAAAAATAATACATTTTTCAGAAAAGCAAGACAAATGTCTATCATTACGCTTGTAAATTGTCCACGAAAAACAACACAAAGCCTCACATCAAGAAAGGCTACTTTCTTTCAACATATTATTATCGTAACAACTTTTTTTTTTATAAACAAAGTAAAAATGATTTCTGTCGCTCATCTGTCTTTTGAGTCAAACTACACAAAATCTGAAACGACTAAGTTTACTTGGCTTCCAGGAACTCTATTTAATATCAACAGCCTTTATTCTATCACACTAATTGAAAGAACACGTTTCTTGATCATTTAAAATTGATCAAGTCAGTGACGTCTTAGTACAAGAATTTAATTTTATTCTCAATAAAACACATTTGTCTTTAATTGCATCAATATCTTTCTGGATTGGAATAATTCAACCGCGATCTCTAATTTGTCACCAAAACAATCTACAAACATTAAATGGAGTAAACTGAAATTACTTCGATTTATAAAAACGAGCCGAAACAAACAAAACGTAAATTTGAAAGGCAAACTACAAAACAAAATCTAAAGTAAATTATAAGAGGAAACTTCCCCTAAATTTTATGATGCTGTTCTTAGATATATAATCGTTCCCACAATTCAAATAATTAACTTTGTTGAAGCATCTAAGATGTAAGCAAAATTGGGCTGATATAATTTTAATTTGTTTCAGATCCTAAAGAGTCGTTTCATGAATCCATTATCGGTAACAGCTACATTCAAGCCAGCAGGATCGAGCACTCCGAAAAGACTGTTGTTCATCAACCCTTTGTGTAATAAGGTAAGTCAAAATCAATTAATCGTTTTTACTTGACAAAACA